>JADRCD010205741.1:26247-67022 GCA_019843815.1 Montemys delectorum | reverse complement strand
TCTCTCTCTCTCTCTCTCTCTCTCTCTCTCTCTCTCTCTCTGTGTGTGTGTGTGTGTGTGTGTGTGTGTGTGTCTGCACACGTACACATGTATACCTACACACTCATGCTATGGTAAAACAGAGTGCTCACAGGATTCGTTGTTTTATTTTACTTTTGGGTCAATCATGAACAAACGAAACACATGGCCCACAGACTCCCTTTTGAAGCTGTATTACCAAGCAAGAAGAGAAGACAAAGACATCAAATAAAATCATGCATAAGCCCCCAAATTTAATAGTCATTTCTATTTTAAAGCTAACTTTATCAGGGAAACAGTTAGTAGTAGCTGGTGAGGGCATGGCCATGACATGAAGTAGGTTTTAATCTAGTTTTGCAACCAGTCTTTTATGCTGGCTTTTCATGATAATTTTTTTTTCTTTTTACTATCTCGATGTGTAGCCCTTGCTAGTCTGGGACACGGTATATAGAACAGGTTGGCCTCAAAGTCATGGAAATCAGCCTGCCTCCTTGTCTAGGGTACTGGGAATAAATGATGTGACACCACAGCTAGTCTAGGCTTTTCTCTCTTTAAAGTGACTCTCCGAAATTATGAGAATAAATGATCTAGGTTCTACACTAGCCTTTCCTGCTCCTTGCTTACTCCCCTGTCAGCCCGCTGGCTGCAATGCTTATTCTGAAGAACAATATATGCTCTCACATCTCTACACTTTCTTTTAAGGTTTATTTTTAAAATCCTTCAACTCAGTAAACTTCCAAAGTGGGTGCACTAAAAACTCAGACTTTCCTTCTCTCTAGCAAGTCATTGTTTTGATTTGGAAATCAGATAGTTTGCTTTATTCCTAGAGCCAGGAGCTGGAGATAGGTCTCATCCCTAGAATTAGAGAGGAGGATTCTGATCAAAGGGCTAGGGTTTTTATAGATCTCAGTCAAGAGCAAGTGATTAAACAACTTTACTCTCTGACACAAATCTGTGTTTTGATAGGCAGTGCAAGTGGATGCTAATTGCCAACCTAAAGCCTTTGATCTTAGTGTCTCCACAGATGATAAGCAGCGAATGGCTTCATCTCATGCTCTGGGATAGATGGAAGTACTCAGCTAAGATCACTTCCTGGACAGAGCTAGAACAGCTGGTGACCTCCTGGGGGGGCACACTGGCTTTAAGGAACAACATGTGGGTGTCACATTGACGTCAAATAGGCAGGGAACAAAACTTAAGCTTGAAATTTCAATTCTGTAAGAGTCAGCCATGTGCTATGTGGTTTTAAAGACAATAAAGAAAGCATTTCTTAACTTCCTCTTATCCCCTAAATCAAACAAAAAGATACTCAAAAGAAGTGGCAAGGAAATCAGATGTGCTTTTATACAAAATTCTAAGTCCAATTATCTTTCATATAAAAGGTTCTTTTCTCCACAAAAACCAGGCTCCTTAGAAACTATAAGCACAATTGATATAAATGAAAACACTTCGGCCTTCGAAAGACACAGTGATTGAGAAGTTATACATTATAATCTGTGTGTCTGGCATGATGTGGTCTTGATGGTATTTCCAAAGGGAGAAGAAATAAAGTTCTCCCTTTTCACATCTCCCACATAACACAGTGGTCCTTTGTGTAAGATGGTAAGGAGTCCTGGAGAGTAGACCTAGAATTTTGGATCCCAAAAGGTAAGTGAATCTTATTATTCTATACTATCCTCTTCCTTCCCCATTAAGCCCCAAAGTCCTCACAATCAAGAAAAGAAATCTCTCCTTCTTGTTTCTTTGAAATATGAGAAGAACAACCACACTCACAATGAAGACATGGTAGTGATGTCCTGCAATAGCAGCCCCGCTGAGCATACTCATTTCTGCTTGGCCATAAAGCCATGTGACACCTCCTCAAACACAGGTGCGTTAGCCCCGGCCTCTCTGCCCAGTCCTTTCTTTTCTCCCTGGCGCATCTGGCTTCCCACACCTGCTGCTGATGTCTTTTTATAACAACTATGCTGTGCATTATGCATTTAAGGCTGTGAAACAGAGCTGAAGTGCTTTAATAAAAAGAATGTTCTATATGCCAGCGACACTATTTCTCTAGTTTCATACCTTCCCAAATCCAGCACCAGTTTTTGACATGTTGATGCAAGCTTGATAATGGAATTTTTTTCCTGACAAGGGCCAACTGCAAGTTCATTGTGCACCTTCGTATGGAAGCTGTGTGACCAGAGGACTTGCAATCAGCACTTCTGTTTGGCCAACATGGGCTTGAAGTAGTCGTATTTTTCTTTAATTTTCATATACTTGGCACTCAGCTGTGACAATTCAGAATAATCTCTGCTCCCGTTTCTCCTGAGGTTCAACCCATCTCCTCCCCCCAAGCCTTCTCCTGACTATGATACCCAGGCATCCTGCTTAGCTCTATGATTCTCTGCCACTTTCATCAGTTTGCCAGTGACTTCTTTTCTTTATTCCTCTTCTACAATGCTTAGAAGCTCACGATGTCCTTGTCACACATAAGTCACAGACATTCCTAAAGGCTGGGCTTGTATAGCTTCCTGTTCATCTTTATGAATGTACACTTCTAGGTAACTATGGGTGTGCTCTTCCAAGCCACTAAGTGCAAAATCAAAAAGTTTTGAAGCCACGGACAGCTTTTTTATCCACAGGCAATGTGAGAATCAGTTAAGAAATGAAAGTTTCAGAGCCTAGAAGACACTTAGCCAAATCCAAATTATGTATGTTATTACAAAGGTAGAAAATATTAGCCACAGGCAATGAGTAAATGCATGACAGCTTCTACTGAAAGGTAAAGTAGGTAACTTAAGGAAAGACTGTTGGCAAATGACCTCAAGTATTCTGTGAATCCTTGGCTCTATGAAAAAGGGATTGATGTTTAGGAATTGTGTACTTGAGCAGCAAAGATCATTGTGAGCATGTGCAGGACAGAATACATCACACTGTCAGGCTGTCAAGCTTCTGATGAGTTTACAGAGGCAAATTCAGGTTAGAAAGGCGCAGAGTTTGCTTCCTGCAGACACTTTGATAATTAGGGATGCTAGATTCAGTCAACCCGAGAGCAACATCATCAGATTGGTGCTGTATGCAGTCTGTTCTTGCTAAGAGTTGGGAAAGGACTGGATTAAGGTTGGAGGCGCTGAGAGGGTCAGCATGTGACTGCTAGGAACCTGTGAACACAGACTTGTCAGAGGTAGCTGACCACACACTAATTTCACAAACATGTACTTAATTCATCACTTCAAGTATACTTTTTCAAGAGTGGCTTTATAAGGCATATAATGTCTCCATCTCCTCAAGTCAGGGTCAGAATTTCAGTAAATGGGCTGAGGGTAAGCCTAGAAATTCTCTTGATGTAGCAATAGATAACTTTTTTCAGGAAAATAAATTAATGAGACAAAGAACCTGAGGGAGAGAGCTTTGACAAACAGGGATGTTTTCATGTAGTAACAAACATATTTGCATTCTGTAAAGCCATGAGCAATAGTTCAACTTTCCCTGTTTTTATCTATTTGTTGGAACAGAGTGAGCCTGTTTTCAGAAACACAATGTGAAACTGTACTGTAGAGTATCTGAAAGGATGGATTGTGAAGTGACTGGGGGGAGGCATGAGCAACAAGTTCTTTATGCAAAACTGCTGCTGGGGGTGGGGCTAGGACTACTGTGCTGCTGCAGGGTAGGGACAATGACCTGCTGGGGTGCATGGGGAGGAACACTCATTGGCAGCATATTTACCTTAGTGTATTTGCAAACATGTTTCAAGGGAACTGAGGCCTCACTGCAGAGCTTCGCTCTAAATAGTCAGAGTCAGCTGTTCCCCATGGTGTTTTACCTGCACTTAACTTGCAGAGAACAGCACTGTTCAATGAGGAAACGCTTGAGTGTGATCCTGTGTGACCACAGGCCATTCATCTTATCTTCTTGCATGACAGTGATTGGGTGGCTCTTGCTTCTTGGAGGACATTTTTGGTACAAATAATTTAATACAATTGCACATTGCCATCAAAACACTGAAAAATGCTCATCTCCAAATGCACGCTCTCAGAACTTCAGAAGGGCTGGCTGTCTCTGTTAGCACAGTGAGGGCCAACCATTCCTCATGTCTCTACGATTCCTCTAGCCACAAACTCAATCTTTACATTTTTCTTTCTTAGTTATGCTTCAGGAATTCAATTTGAAATCTTAGGTATTTCCCTCAGAGAGGCTGCCACCAAACTCAAGAGACAAATTATGGAAGGCGGCTGGAAAGAGAGTAAACGCCAGGGAAAGGGGTTTGTCCGTAGTAAAACTGTATTTGCTGGACCTGACGGCACAGTTGCATACCTGAACTCACAGTGACTCTGCCTGCATCAGTAAGACAAGCCCAGGACCAAGCCAGCCAGATACTTGCATGGAAGGGGAGGGGCTCAGGAAGCCACGCCTCCACTGACCCAAAGCTACTGGCAATTGCTAGAGGTTGAAGGAAGGGTTTGGGCCCTGACAGGGTAATTAGGATGGTCCCACAGCCATCCCACAGCTGCACACATACAGTCAGCACTAAATGGACTCAATATTAAATTGGTGGTTGTTGTCGGGAGAGATCAACGTGTGTTTGTGTGTGTGTGTGTGTGTGTGTGTGTGTGTGTGTGTGTGTGTATAAGAATACAGGAGGTAGTGGAAGGGAAGGAAATGGGATATATTGGGATTAGATCCAAGTATATTACATGCATGTATAAATATTAAATAAAATATTTATTTAAATTCTAGATTGGCTGTGAGAAACACTTGAATAGTATAGAGCAGAGGACTTGAGGCTGAGATTCACCTGAGAACACTTTGAGTGCTACCTGGAAGACACTTCCTTCAGCCTCTGATTAATTCCCCCAAGTGAGTGACATACTGATTTAGTACTGAAAGACAGAATGACTGCCCCATGGTCAGTGTGGATGCCAATTTGGAGACAGATGCCAGTTTTCACGATGTCTGCACACGCCTGTAATGTGGTCCTGGGTAGGTGAATGAAGGGCCTTCAGGGCAAACTAAAGAAGGCTTTAAATAGGAGTCACATGGCCACTCCATGTCCCAGTGGAAAAATGTTTAAAAATGACAAAGTAACAACTTCTGATGGGAAAGAGGAATAAACTGTAGTGTGCCTCTGCCACCCTAGGAGTTCTTTTGTTTTCTTGGGTTTTGAAAGTTTGTTTTGTTTTGAGCTAGGGTCTTATCTACACAGGCTGGGCAGCAACTTGTGATCCTTCTCCTTTTGTCCCCAAAATGCAGGTGTGTACTACAATGTCTGGTTTGCATGTAGATGCTTAATAAATGCTTTCAATAAACACATTACTATACAACAAAAGGACAGTATCACCCCTCACTCTAACTTTCCCTAACGTTTCTGGTTTCTTTTACATTAAAATGTATTTATTACTTGTGTATGCGTATGCATGTGCAGGCGTGTCTGCACTAATGTGTACGTGTCTGGCTCCGAGACAGCTTCTGGGGAGTCAGTTCTCCCTTACATTGCAGTGTAATTCTGGAGTTGCCAGGTTTGCATGGCAAGAGATGCCAAGCATCTCACCAGCCATGCCTCTTGTTTCTTAGTACCATCACAGAAAAGTTACTTAGAAATGCTTTCATACTACGATATTTATATACAGGTAAGGTGTTATATGTATGTTGTACCTTTGCAACAGGGGAAGAGGTTTCACAAGAGCCCAATGGCAATCTTAATGACTGTGTTTTGATGTTGTATAATGAAGCAGAACAATGTAGATGATATGAACCAATGAACTAATAGTCCCAAGTGATCAATACCCTATATGTCTTCAAAATTACAAATAAATTAAGAGCCATTCAAAATGCAAGGCAGCAAAAGATTTTTAAACTAAGGACATAGTTCACTGGTACAGATTCAGATGTCATTGTCTGACTTAATATTAAGTAATATTTGTCACATTTTACTGAGGCAGCAGAGAATATACATAACTATTGTGAAAGACATCGAAACACATTGAAACAGTACACTGTGTAAAGATGAATTTTCTTATATTTCAAAGGAGAAGGCAGACAGACAGTAAGAGTTCAGATGCAGAACCAGACAGGAGAATCCATTTCCCTCTGAAGCTCTGTTTTTAGAGGCATTTGCAATGGCATAAACCAAGGCTGTGTCTCTTGCTGAAACTTCTTTGCTGGTGGAATGGTTTTTTCTCCTCAAAAGAATAAATGTATTATTATTGTTGTTATTGTTTTTTAGCAAGTTTTAATAAATGGTTAAATTCTACTTTTTTTTTTTCTAATACAGTGAATGACAATGTGTGCAATGTATATACACAAGCTGTTTTGGAGGTCTGCAGTTGGCTGAGTCTACATAGCATCAAGGCAAATGTTTGAAGCCACCAACATGATAGGAAGAGGCAGCCTTTCTTCCGAGGTCTGATAGAGCAATCATCCAGCAAAAGCCAGCTTTTCTTCCTCCCTTTTATTTTTCCTCCCTCCGTCCCTCTGTCCCTCCCTCCCTCTGTCCTTCCCTCCCTCCCTCCCTTCTTCCTTCCCTCCCTCTGTTCTTCCCTCTCTCCCTCTTTCTCTATCTCCTTCCTTTTCCCTTCCTTTCTTTCTCCCTTCCTTCCTTGCTTGCTTGCTTCCTTTCCTCCTTCCTTCCTTCCTTCCTTCCTTCTTTGCTTCCTTTTCTTTCCCTACTATTTCCTTTTACTAGAAGCTTTGAAGTTTTATTTGCCTGTCTAGAAGGCAAGTTCTACCTATTTAGTCACAGCCTGTTAATCAGTTTTCCCTAGAGGTGAACTGAGACAGGAACAGGGGATTGACAGGCAGGCCAGTGTGTGATGACAGTGAGAGACCTTGGATAGCTTGCCTCAGACTTATGTGAACATGCGTCTAAGAGTCAAAACGCTTTACGTCTTTCCCCCCTTTCCAATAATGCTAAACAAAGGCAGTTTATCTAATTTAGATTCTGTTGGAAAGTTTCATGATAAGCCCTGTAAAAAAATTATCCAACTAATTTCCTAGTAACTGTGCAGTGCTACTTAGCACATGTCTGAATTATAAATGCTGTAGAGTTCATAAACATTGTGTTTGGTCTGGAGTCTATGCTGCTCATAGCCAATTTCATGAAGGAAGATACTGGCCCCTTTATTTTTAGCTGAGGAAGAGGATTTTAAGAGAAGAAAGTAATTTGTCCATCTGGAAAGTGGTAGAACACAGAATCAATTTCGGGTCTGTTGATTTTCTGTTCCTAACTGCTTTGTCATCTTTGGGTGGAAAAAAAAAATGAGCCTTCTGTTTATCAACAATGTAGACAGTGAAACCCAGGGCTGCCTGGGTTCTGAGGTCCTTTTGGAGTTGAAAATAGTTCCAGATCTTCCCAAGTCACTTCCTCTGTTCTGTGAGTGCTGTGGGAAATGAGGCATTGCGAGCCATAGTAGAACACTCTCGGTTTTCATCTTCCCTTCTTAGTGTACCAATGTAGCCCATGCACGGCTCATGTAGCTTTGGTCTCCACAAACTCCTAGGTCAAATGTGCTGTCAGTAAGACAGAAATAGATGAATGACATCCTGAGATGCTTCAGAAGAACCACAGGGTGGGGCATGGCAGAAGTGCAAGTTTTCTAGGCTACAAGCCAGAGGATTCTATATATACTGTTGACCTCAACCCTGCAGTCACCTTTGGAGGTGACCAGGTAGGTCAAACACACCACTCTTCTGCTTGCTGATACTGGCATAGGGGAGATTTGAGTTGCTGTGGACACTCTTACATTAAATGGCTGCTGCCCCCTCATGAGCCACTCTTTTAGAAAGCACAGCGAACCTAACCAAGGGCATCCAGTCTCCTCTCCACGTTCTCCTAGCATCAGATCCCCTGATCCAGAGCACTGCTCTCCTGGAGTTGTTCCCTGCCCACTCCTGGACAGACATGGCACTTGGATGGACCTCACCGTCTCAGTCTCTCAGTCTCTCGGCCTCACCACAAACCCACTTAGCTGCATTTACCTATTGCTGGTCCAGGCTTTGGTTCCCCACTTGGGAAGAGGAATCAGTTTTAGGTTAAACAAGAAGAAAGGAAGAAAGAAAGAAAGAAAGAAAAAAGGAAGAATATGCAGAAAGGAAGCAAGCCAGCCTGCAGTGTGAAAGTGGGTATCCAGGCTTGGTGGGACGCTCACCACTGCTTTGTGGTGTTTAGCCACCATCTTGGGAATATCTGGTGGGGTGGAAGGAGAAGATGGGTGCATTGTGGTCATCATGGTAGGTCTAATTCTCGAGGTGGGGGTGGGGGATGCAATGGCTGAGCAGAAGTAGACAGTGTCCTAGTCTTATGTCCTGTTGCTGCCGTAAAATATCCTGACAAAGGCTGGAAAGATTGTTCAGAGGCTGCTTACTCTTCTAGAGGATCCAGGTTTGAGTCCTACAACCCACAAGTCAGCTCACATCTTCTATAACTCTAGTCCCAAGGGATTCAATGCCAGCTTCTGGACTCTGGGGGCCACACAAACCCATAAAGTGACATGAATGGCAAAAACTTTAAGAAAAATACCCTGTCCAAAGCAACTTAATGGAGAACTGTTTGTTTGCTGCACAATTCTGTGCTGAAGACCATTGCTATGTGGAAGCCAAGCTAAAAGGGACTTGAGGTAGCAGTCAGAGCAGGGAATGATGAACTAATGCAGGTAGCTCTCGGCTAGCTTGCTGCAGGACCGCCTGCCTAAGGGATGGTGCCACCCACCGTGACTGGGTCTTCTCATCTCAATTGATGTAATCAGATTATCCCCAACAGACCAACCTGACCTAGGTAACTCATCAACTTCCTGGGTATTGTAGATTGGGTCAAGCTGGCAGTAAAAACCACATTACAGATAGTGGAGCCAGTAGGTACCACTCAGAGGGACTCTCTCAAGAGTGTGTTCCATACAGTTATATACAACTTTATACAAAGATGATAAAATGTGATGACTGTTAAACATTTCCATCTTGCAATTGTCCCCTGGGAAGGATGGTTTGCTATGTGCTACTGTGGAGAATGTATGTTTTATCATATTTAATTTTTTGTGATACTACTAGGTTATTTGTGATTTCCCTGGCTTCAAAGGAGAAAACATTACATTCTAAAAATTTAGTAATTTTTCCATGATAATATCCAAGGTCACATGGCCTATTTGTGGCAGACAGAGTACCAAGATCTAAGGCTTCCTAACTTTGAAAATGAGATGCATTTCAGCTAACTGCCACCTCTGGCATGATTTTGTCAAGCAAAAGTTAGAGCTGCACAATAAAGAATTGATCATGTGGAAATTAAAATAGAAAAAGAAAAAAGAAAAGAAAGGAAGGAAGAAGAAAGTGTAAAAAGACACTTTCAGGCATCTTTTAGAAAAAATACCTGACTGGGAAACACTGGAGCAGGTAAGAGGTCTATTTCTAGGATCAGGCTGCTTGTTCAAAGCCAGCTCTGCCGTGTACTGGCTTCATGGCTTTGCATGGATGATTTGCCCTTCAGGTCCAGGTTTCTTCATTTGGGAACAATAACCAACCTCGTCTTCATGAGTTGCAGAGGAGGCAAACCCATATCAAGTATTCAGAATAGGTCCTCTTTATGTATGTATATGCGCGTGTGTGCATGTTCATTAGTGTGAGTGGGCACGTATCCAGGTGTCTGTGACACCCTTAGAAATGAGCCATAGGTGTCATTTTGCAGGCACTATCCACTCTTTCTTTTTTTGAGGCAAGGTTTCATACTGGTCTGGAACTCACCAAGTAGGCTGGACTGGGTGAGCAGCAAGCCTTTAGGATCCTCTGCTTCACCTCCAAGTGAGTTCTGAGGTCTAAACTTAGTGTGCTGAGGGGGAACCCTTACTGACTAAGCCATCTCCTCAGCCCAAAATGCTTCTTGGAATGCTTAATTACATCCTGAGAGTATTTCCTGCCATTTCTTCCCCCACTTCATCCTACCTTCCCTGCCTTTACCTTTGTCTCCTGACTTTTCCTTCTTCTTCTTCTTCTTTTTTTTTTCTCTTCATTTTAACAGGTTGCATTCACAGTATATAACCACCAAATGATCTTTCTGGCAAGATGGCAAGACTCATGAAAGATGGCTTAGAAACTCAATCTTGAAGTTAAAAGACTTTTTTTTTTAAAACTGGGATTTAAAAATAGAACTTGGTGAGAAGCAGCCTTGCTGTGTCAACTCAGAGAGCTGTCCTGAGGGAACCCAGCAGAATTTTATTTTAAGACGCCCCTGGATGGCTCAGCTGCTGTCCACGGACACATCAGAATTTCCATTGATGCCTTGCTTTCTTGTGAGTCTGAACTACATAACATGAAGCATTCCAGCTCCACCAAACTCCCACCTTCGACCTCACAAAAGAGCCTCCTGAACCAGACTCAGATGTTGTGGTCAAGGAAGTGCAGAGGATGCCCCTGCAGGGAGCTCCCTTGCTACCTGGCTTAAAGTCCAACTCTTTGTTAAGTCTTCTAACACAAACTGTATTTTTAAAGCAGTGTGTTTCAGGGATGGCTCAAAATATCAAGGACACAGAAAAAGCTACAGACAGCAGCTTTGGAGAAAATCAAGGGGAGAACTGTGGTCTGCGCCACCGTCTGCGCTCTCAACCTTGGCTTTAATCTTTGTTTGGTCCAGATCCTCTCATCTAGACTCCTTTAAGTGCACTGTTCCTATTTGCAAGGGTTTGGGCTAGCTGGGTTTCAACATAGCCAGTGCCATGTTGTTGTTGTTGTTGTTGTTATTATTATTATTATTATTATTATTATTTTTAATTCTCAGAAAGTCAATTACCTAGTAATTTTGTAGTGGTTAAGAAAAAATGTAATGGTCAATTAAAGCAAAAAGCTAAATATAACAAAAAATATTCAACAAGCCAGGTTCATGACTGTAATCCCTGCACTTGGGAGGAGGAAGCCAGAGGACCATGACTTTGAGGCCATTTTTTTTTTTCAAAAATAAAAAGCAGTTGCAATATATACAATATCATGAATTCAAATGTTTTTAAGTTGATGTGAACACCGTCTCCTGCATTTGTTAAAATCAGAATTTCCTAATAGTTGAACTTCTTAAAAAGTTGTTAAACCCAAGACCCTGTTTATACATAGCAAAGATAAAACAGTTGATAGTGTATATATAATGTACCACAAGAAGGAATGTGCTCAGCAGTCATTAGGTGCCTGTGTTACCAGCTACTTTAGGAAATACATGAGGCAGCAAAGGGCACAGGCCCAATCACCGTGAAGAGCGCGACAGAAGTTGTCTGCAGAAATCACAGAATGGCCAGTGTTGGTAAATGGGTGATTTAGACAGAAGTAAAGTTGAATACAATCATTGTGTTAGTTTGGAAGATATTTTGCTTAAAAATCAGCAAAAATGCCATTATCAAAACAAACTTTTAAAACTGTGCAGGTGTGTGCAAGCATGTATGCATTCGTGAGCACACGTGCATATGTTCAGATGACGGAGGATTACTAAGAGTGTTTTTTTCTAGCATTTTTTCCTGAATTAATTAAATGAAGGAAAAGTTCCATGTATAAACCCTTAAGGAAACTAGCATAGTTCCATGGTAGGAAGAATTTTAAGGGTTTGATAATTATCTGTCTGTCTGTCTGTCTGTCTGTCTGTCCGTCTGACCACCCACCTACCCATCCATCCATCCATCCATCCATCCATCCATCCATCCATCCATCCATCCATCTATCTATCTATCTATCTATCTATCTATCTATCTATCTATCTACCTATCTATCCCTCCTTCTTTAATCTTCCTTTCTCCCTCTCTCTCTCTCTCTCTCTCTCTCTCTCTCTCTCTCTCTCTCTCTAGTTGGTTGAACCGAAGAGTCTTGACATTTGAGGCAAGCCTTCTACTACTGAGCTCAACTCTTTGATCAAAGTCGTGGACACCACTGTGCCTGACTGTATCAACTTTTGCAGTCAGGGACCATAGCTCCCACTTGTCTTGTTTGCCCAACCAGTACCCATTTGTCCAACCAGTAGCCCTAGAACATAGCCTCATGCGAGAAGTATTTAAAGTTAATCAGACAGACAGACAGACAGACAGATAATTATCAGAACCTTAAAATTCTTCCTACCATGGAACCATGCTAGTTTCCTTAAGGGTTTATACATGGAACTTTTCCTGCATTTAATTAATTCAGGAAAAAATGCTAGAAAAAACACTCTTAGTAATCCTCCATCATCTGAACATATGCACGTGTGCTCACGAATGCATACATGCTTGCACACACATGAACAGTTTTAAAAGTTTGTTTTGATAATGGCATTTTGCTGATTTTTAAGTTATAAGGACCAACACCCTCATGTCAGCTTAAATGAGACCAAGTGAATTAGTCCAAACCAATCTATTCCTGTAGCCTTTAATTCATATATTAGAGATGAGACAAGCTACAGAGCAAGGTTAAATTACTTGCTCAAAGCTATTAAAATTGGTAACATATGTTTTTTTTTTAGAATGCATCCTTTGTGTTTACATGTAACTCCATTCTGGTCTTCATTGTCCAGCTCTACCTTGTCATTTACTGACTTCTGTGTTCATAATCAAGCACTCAGAAGTTCCAGATAGGAATCAGGTCAGGACTTTGACTGATACTAATGTGTAATAAAGCAATCTGCAAAATTTCCCATTCCTCTACTATCAACAGAGTGTCCATAGTTATTTCAGAATTATTACTGGTGATCTTGGTATTTACTATAAGATAATATACTATATTTAGTATAAAAATATAATCCAGGAAGTTTAAAAATCTGTTCATTAGTAGGTGTTTCTGTGCTTGGCAAAGTAGCCATATTAGCCCATGTAAATGTCCAATTTCCATACTGTTAAGACTCCTATGCTAGAATATCAAATATTTCAGATGTGTTGTGTTTGACTAGCATAGGAGTGTTTGCAAAGTTCCCCTGTTGATCTTCTTAATACTCACTGAACACTTACACTCATTTTATTCTCCTGATAACTCCATGACAATAAAGGTTTCTGAGTATTGCCCATGGAAGGTAGGCATACTTAATATATTTTACATGTATTTATCCATGTTTCTGTTATAACCACATGAGAACTTTGTCACAGTACACATGAAGAAACAGAGAGACTGAAAGTGAGGTAGCTTCCTAAGGAGCAGGAGTGTTCCATTCACACTTGCAGAGACTTCCATATCATTGGTTGAACATAAAAACATCCTAGTCAGGTGTGGTGGCCCATGCCTTTAGTCCCAGCACTCAGGAGGTAGAGGCAGGCAGATCTCTGTGAGTTCTAAGCCATCTGGGGCTACATAGTGAGACCCTGACTAAAATAACAAAACATCCCTAACTGAACTAGGGTTTACAACAGGTCAATTTTACTTCTGGCTAATGAAGAAGAAAATGGTTAAATCCAGAGTGATCTTCATGAAAATCAGGAACTGCTGTACCAGGGAAATGGCTGTTTTATACAGGGCAGGCTTACTGTGTCTGGGAAAATGAAGACTTCCTAGTACCTGGGTCCCTTAAGCACCATACAGAGTCTGTCTCTGTGCTACTAACACACCAGCATCCCAGCAAGTGTGGATGATAGAATGAAATTCTTAAGTCTATGATGGGCACTTGAAGGGCTCATTCCTTTGTTCCATGGGGATAGGACAAGTGTACCATCTACTCAGATCTTAAAGGCAAATCATCCAGGAAGGTCAGAGTGGAGGAGAAGCAATAAATGGCTATCGAATGAATGGATAAATGGAGGAATGCTAATACAATTTGGAAGACTGAGATCTTGATTAGTAGGTTAGGCCCACACATGTATTGTGAGTATTGTAACCTCTCATGTTGGGGACACGGTCCCTGTTAAGTAAGAAGAAAGACATGAAAATGAGTGTCAGCTGAGGGTGGTGAGTTCTCTGGTGGAACAACTCATAGTGTCTTGGCAATTTCCCCAGCTTGCGGGACCAGGACAGGGAGTTAGTGTAAGTTAGGAAAGGCTTCCTGCAGGAGTAATGTTTGACCTTCAAGGCTGATTGCGTTTAAGCAAATGGGACACAGAGTCAGTGATATTCAGATGGAGGGATCACAGAAGCAAAGATGTAGGGGCTTGGAGTTGCACAGTGAGTACCAGGAAGGACTATGCTTGAGTGGATGCTGATGCTGGTCTGTCTGTCAGGAATCTACCACAGAGTGGTAGACATAAGTATAGAAAACCCAGTGGGGTGAATATAAAGATAGAGAGAGACTTGAATTCATCTTCATGTGCAGCCAGCATTTCTTGGATTAAAATGATCTATTTCTTATTTGAAAGTCCATGGCCAATGTTTAGGTGCTTGTCCTCATGTGCCTTGAAGCTCAGTGTTCTTACATTAGGATGTGCTAGCTTTCTCGTAGCTATGACAGACTGTCTGACATGAACCACATGAAAAGTGGAATGATTAATTTAGTTCATAGCTTGTCAGTCTTGGTGGGAGGAAGTGTGGAGCAGCTCCCATTACAAGGACAGGACACACAGAGAAGCAAAGATACTGGGAATCAAGTGTAGCCTTCAACAGGCACCCAGTGACCTATTTGCTTCAGCTGGGCCCCATCTCTAGAAGTTCCCCAACCTCAAAAGAGTGCTGGCCTCTGGAAAGCAATGTTGAAAGTAGCCTGTAGGGGCCATTTGTATTCAAACCAGAGCCTAGGGCTACAGGATCACTTCCTTATTTACCCATAGTGATTCCATGTCACAGTGACATGTGAGTGAGGCTATATACCAGATGTCAGCTTAGTTAGTCCACTGAAGGCTAAACAATATTTTAAAATTCTTTCCCTTGGATCAGGTGGATGAAATTCCAGCCACACTAAAGCAACAGCGCCCCAATGCCCCAGCTTAGGGTCCACATCAGGTGGATGTGACTTCTAATTCAGTCCTGGTTTCAGAGCCCAGTGGAATCACAAACGCCATTGTTGTTCAGAGTCATGGAACAAAAGGGTAGATATCCCTTATCACGAAGCACGTATCTTTAGATCTAGCATTACTAGCTATATAATTTTTATCTCTCCTTAACATGGCTTTACGCTTTTAGATCACGGAAATAAGCTGCCAGGAATGGCGGCTCTTCCATTTAACTTTGGCACAATCATCTTGTGAATGTTATTTATAAAAAGGAATAGTCCTCCAAAAGAATGAAATCTAAAAACACAACCCTAGTTCTTCACACGGTACGTTTCTGTACACTTCCACTGCAATGGTGGAAGACTGATTTGCATGTTAATTAAGCCACCCTGCAGCTAAGAATATGTTATCAGACCCCATAACATCATATTTTGATTTTTAGCCCTTTCTGACAATTTCCTTACTATATATTTCCCAGGGTAGTGCTTATTAAACTGGTATTAAATATTGCATAAAGTCTGCTTCATGAAAGTTCCTTGTAGTTACAGTTTCCAGAGCTTCACTGCTAAACAAGTGCTTATCTGTGCTGGCTGGGCTCTGCCAAGTCAACACTACATGGCTTTGTAGTGCTTATGGACTGTGTAAGGAGGATGGCTCAGAGGAGGTGACTTCTAGCACTTCCCAGCACTAGAATGGTGCTGCCATCCATCGCCCCAGTAGAGAAAGCATCTTGGGCACCTTTCTTCTCTATTTCCAATATTTTCAAATGGTACTAGCTTTTCTTACTCAACTAATTCTTGCTTCTCATCATGTTCTGTTATTCTGATCTTTTTACTGATGATTGCTAGTGCAATTAATTTGTCCAGTAGTTACCTGTGCAAGGAAGACTGCTCAATGCTTCTTACATTTGTCCATTAAGATTTCATAATAAGTACTCTATTACTTCTATTTTATTGATGAGGAAACTAAGTCATGAATGTAGTGGATTTTCTCCAGCAGGTTACTTTGCTAGTCAGTCTTAGAGAAATACTCAAACCTATCTAGTAATTATTATGTCCCCATACTAACAATTCAAAAATATCATCGAAGGATTAAGGACCAGCAATCTGAGTTCAACATCCCACCTGCCAGTAGTTCGTAACCCTTGAAAACCAGGGGTCTGTCTCAGACTTAGGGGACTGCCTGTTCTCCCAAGTGTGGCAAAATGTAGTCTTAGATCTTGGTGCTCTGTCTACCACAAATAGGCCATGTGACCAATGCTGTAGTCTTGTCAGAGTTTTCCTTTACCCGAAGAGCTTCCACCATGCTCTCTGGTCACTTATGCTCTGCTAGTACCAATAGACTCTTCATCTTTAACAAGATGCAGAGCTCTGATGTCTCTTAATTTGGTCTTCTGAATCCCCAGACCGGTAAACACTGGGATCACCCATCTGCCATTCACTGGTGTACTTACTAAATACTGTAAGTACTGCCATCTTCAGATCATCAAGTTTCAGACATGCGAATTCATAAGGCAAGGTGACTGTTTCTATTTGTAGACTTCCTCAGTTGATGATACCTGGGTTCTAACAGCCATTGAGCAATTAAGATCATCACACAACTATTGAACCCCTTGACCAAAAGGACCTGGGTGTTTGATAGTAAAGCCACAAACAAAGTCTTTGCTTCCTCTTATCTGCATCTGCTCATCTCCTCCAGCTCTCTCTCCTCTTCTAATAACTAAAAGCATGAGGCTCTGCATGGAGTCTCGAAATCCTCAACTTTAGTGACTTTAAGACTCATCAGCTCTGTGCCCTTCTTCTTCCAGTGTATAATATGAGCTCCTCAGCTCCTCCACTCTGTGTATAATGGTACAGATCTTCTGTCTTCATCTTGAAGACTCTCATTCTTCCTTTCTCTTTCTTCTTTCTAAAGACAGTATTTCCTTCCCCCCCCAACTTTCATGAAGATAAATCATACTTGATATGTTAAAAATAACATTTCCTTATTTGTTTAATACAAAAAAAATCAAATCTAGGCTCTGACTTGGTTTGTAGATATTTAATAACTATTTTTCTTACCTCTAAGTAGTACATTAGACATTTATTTTGTTATGATGTTATTTCCTAAGCTATGCACATGCAGGAGTGGATTGGCCCCAGAGTGTTCCCTCATGTTAAGTGGTCTAATTTTTAAAATTCAAACAGAGTAGGGAACGTAGAGAGCAGTTGGCATAGGCAGGACTGCATGTGTTTTACTTGTGTAGAAATGTACAGACAGCTAAAGATGCAGAAGTGTCACATTTGAGAAATTAGAGCATAAAATATTAAAAAGTCTCATTTTTTATCTGAGTTTTGACCTAGTTGAAGTAAGATTTACTCAAGCATTGGCTGATCGTATCTATCGGGATTGAAAAACACTTTAAAACAAGTAACTACCTCCTAATACTTTAACAATGATACATATTAACTTTAGAAAGTATAGGCAAAGCAAAGAAAACATTTTAAAACTGTTTATATGTTTTATTTTTAATTATATGGTGGTGGGAGGAAAGGGAGTGCAGTGCCCAAAGAGGCCAGAAGAGGGCACTAAATTCCCCGGAGCTTGAATTAGAGGGGTTGCCAGCTGTCTGATGAGTGTTCTGGAAATCCAACTCTAGTCCTCTATGATTGCACACACTCTTAATGGATTAGCTATCTCTCCAGCCCCCATATCTTGATGCACATTTCTAAAGACTTCAGGAAACTTTTTCTTTTATTCTCCTTTACTTTTTGTTGTGCTTTAGTTTTGAGACAGAGGATCTTGCTTTGTTGGAAGCTGGCCTCTATCTCCTCATACTTCTGCCCTTCCTCCTCAGAGCTGGGATTACTGGTGTGTGCCACCACACCCAGCCATAGTTTCTTAATGTACATTTCCCATGACTTTTAGTAAGTTTGAGCTCACAAATCATGTCTATTATTAACTTGCATAAGTTCCTTGATTAAATATTCATACATTTTCCCTAATTTACTATTGAAGTTGTTTTACATTAAGTCAAGATTTTCGTCGAAATCAGAGTGTAATATGATTTTAGACCTTTGTAATTCACTGTGCCCTTCCTCCCTGTAAGCATGTGGCTTTCCATGGCGTAACCTTCACTATCTACGTAGTAGTATGTATTTCCCCCTAGTGACTAGAGAGTTTTATTGCTCATTTGTCTGTTTCACAGGTAAGGCCATCAGTGACCATCTAGCTCCAAGTTCAGCCAGTTCATACTAGAAACAAACCAAACCAAAGGCACATAAGAATAAGTGAAACTGGAAAGTTTAAGTCAATACATTTGAGAATGGGTTATGACTCCATTAAAGTTCATTAATGTGGATCCTGGTCCTCAAGTCAGTTCTGATTGCTCCTACCACGGGGTGCTTTCAGGTTGGGGAAACCCACAGGAGACTGCAAAGTAGACAAGTGTGCATATTTGCATATTCCCATTTTCAGTATATCTCGGTCACTGTTCTTTTGCTGAGACTAAACACCATGGCCTAGGCAACTTATAAAAGCAAGCCTTTAATTGGGGGTTCATGGCTCCAGAGGGTTAGAATCCATGACCATCCTAGCGGGAAGCCTGACAGCAGGCAGGCATGGAACAGGAGCAGTGGCTGAGAGGTAATGTCTGATTTACAAACCCAAGGCAGAGAACGGTAGCTGGAAATGTGTGGGGTTTTTAAAACCACAAAGCCCACCCCAGTGACACAACTGCCCTAACTAGGCCACATCTCTGATCCTTTTCAGTTCCACCAGCTGCTGGCTGAGTGTTCAAACATGGGAGCCCATGGGAGCCCATGGGAGCCATTCTCTTTCATGCTACCATAGAATTATTCCACACATCTCCCCAGGTCCATCTACACTGTCTAGACACACACTTCCTCTGTCTTCAACAGCAATGCTGCCACCTTTAAAACCAGCTGGAGTGTGATGGGTGTGAAGTGGTAGAGTTCATTGCATTGTCCCGACGTCAGGCAACTTGAACATCTTTTTAATGCTTGCATGCTATTTGGATTTTTCTCTTCTACGTTATCAACTTCTCTCAGAAATTCCACTTTTCCCAGAATCTTTTTGTAACCTCTTCCCAGTTTTAAGTTGTTAGTCTGCTCCTTAGTAATTCATAAGAACTCTCTGCATAATGAGTTGTTTATTATCCCTCTGTGTGCAATATTACAAACCTAGTGTTTGTCTATTAACATAGTCCGTTGTACAAATATCCGTAAATTTTCCATCAAGAAATCTGTTTCCTGGCCTAGGGAAATGGCTGCAGGTTACTGTGAATCTTGCTCAGAGAGAAGGTTCTTGATCTGTGACGTGAAGAGTTGAGTCTATCCCAGAGTCTGTGCTTAAAAACTGGATATAATGATGCTCACTTGCTCAGGGTGGTCCAGGATGAGACAAGGGGATCTTTAGGACTCTCAGGCCAGTCAGCCTAACCTAGTTGGTGAGTTTACAGCCAATGAGAGACTCTGACAAAGAAGAAGGTTGGTAGCGCCTGAGGAATGACACCCAAAGGTTGTCCTCTGGCCTACATACACTCCCACAGGAATTCATGCATGCACACACAGAGGAATGTATTTTCTTCAGTTTCAAATTCTGCAAGAAAGCAAGAAGCCTGAGAATTATGGAGAGACAACATAACAAACTGTATTTTGTATGATCAAACTGAGAAATGGAAACAAACCTTGTCTGATTAGAAAAAGTGAACACTGAAGTTGCTAAATCAGAAACACTTTAGACAGCCATGCAAAGTGTCCCATCTGAACAATGCTATGTTTTCCTAGCATGCTAAGTGTGGAGGAGATCTTAAATCTCATCAATCCTTATTTCACAAGGGGGCTCAGACCAGACCAAGGGATTTCTCATTTCAAGTAGAAGAGAATGATACAATTCAAATCCATTTGGGGCTGAAAGAAGATGCAAATTGGTCCATTTTGGGAGAGGGTTCCGGGCTGGCTCCCAGTCCTGTTCTGAGACTCTCTAAATAACAGCAGAGTCATAGCAATTCTGCAAACAAGATAGTTCACAGAACTAGCAGGAGAGCTTAGCTCACTCAGTTCTATCATCCCAAACACAGAAAATATCTGGTGTTTAATCCATTATTAGAACAATCTGTGTTGTGTCCCTTGATGCCTTTATGTACATTTAAATGGGAATATATTAGGGTTTTAAAGACTTTATGCAGCCCCAGGCTAAGGACTAAAGCACAACAGGAAAATATAAAAAAGGTAAAAATATCTACATAGTTTTAGTACCAAACTTCAGAAGGGCAGAATACAATTATTCTACCATTTTTTATTGATATTATAATTTTTATAAAAAGTTCCAGAAAACTATGTAACTGGAAATCCATACATATTGGTTGCTTTTACAATGGCTAAAAATAAAAATGGATTTTATTCGTGCTTGTAAAAGCTTCCGAGTCCTCAGTGGCCAACCAATGACTGATCCAACTTGAGACCCATGCCACAAGTGGAAAACCATTCCTGATACTACCTGGAGGGTCAGGGACCAGAGGCTAGATAGCCTGGAGACCTAGGAGAGAACCAAACATGACTGGGGAAAAAAAGAAGGTCAAAAAGGAAGAAAGAAAGGAAGAAAGAAAGAAAGAAAGAAAGAAAGAAAGAAAGAAAGGAAGGAAGGAAGAAAGAAAGGAAGAAAGAAAGAAAGGAAGAAAGAAAGGAAGAAAGGAAGAAAGAAAGAAAGGAAGGAAGGAAGAAAGAAAGGAAGAAAGAAAGGAAGAAAGGAAGAAAGAAGGAAGGAAGGAAGGAAGGAAGGAGGAAGGAAGGAAGGAAGGAAGAAGGAAAGAAAAGGAAAGAAAAACTCAATAGAATGATTCCTAGTGATACTTTGCTATACTCATAAACAGGAGCCTAGCATAACTGTCGTCAGAGAAGCTTCATCCTGCAACTGATTGGAGCAGATGCAGAGACCCATAGCCAAACATCAGGCAGAGCTCAGGGAGTCCTGTGGAAGGGGAAGAAGGATTGTAGGAGCCAGAGGGGTCAAGGACACCACAAGAAAACTGCCCACAGAGTCAACTAACCAGGGCTCATAGGGGCTCGCAGAGTCAGAACCGACAATCAGGGAGCCTGTATGAGTCTGAGCTAGGTCCTCTGCATTTATGTTATGGTTGTGTGGCTTGGTGTTTTTGTAGGACTCCTCAGAGTGGGAGCAGGGCTGTCTCTGACTTTATTTTGCCTGCTTTTGGGAGCCTTTTCTTCCTGCTGGGCTGCCTTATCCAGCCCTGATAAGAAGGTATGCACCTGGTCTTATTGTAACTTGTTATGCCATGTTTGGTTGTGATCCCTGGGAGGCCCACTGTTTTACAAAGGGAAATGGAGGAAGAGTGGATCTGGGGGAGGGGACTGGGAAGAGAGGAGGGAGGTGAAACTGAGGTCAGGATGTAACTGAGAGAAGAAAAGAAAGCTTCTGAGTCCTCATTGGTTTGATTCAGAGTTAATTATGATACAACCTTTTTCAATTTGGAAAATGGGAACTCAAATTTGGCCTAAAAGTTTTCCCAAGAAAAACTGAAGGAAACTAACTGGTAGTAACTTCTCACCTAGTATTCCATAAAAGTCTCCTTCTACATCCTTGGCTAGTAAACGATATTAAAAGAGTACTTAAATGTCTTCAGATTGAGTAGAATTCTGTCATATGACTACGGTTTGGACTTGGATTGACATGTGTAAAGAAGTGCTTAGTGGCCACTGTTGCTGACAGCAGCTGCCAGTGTTACAGTCTTCCAATTTTGGAACAATACTATTGGGATAGACAAGTTTAGAAAGACAATCTTATTAATCAATTAGCTAATTAATATCACTCTTAACTGATTTGAAAACACCTTACCTGAACAATTGAGTCTCATTGGACCCTACCTGCCAGCAGGTTCTATATCCCCCATATTGAGTAGGAGTTGAGTGATCCCTACTGCTGGCTGAGTGATGGCCAGATATTAGATGTTTTCATGGGTTGCTTTCTGTGATGGGTGAGCCAAACTTCATTCCGGGTAGAGAATTTTGACTGTTATATTTGTCATTTGATAAACTTAGGAAATAGACAGACTGCAGTCATAAGCTTCAGACAAAGCTTTCTGGTGAAGCCAGGGGAACTATCTCTGTTTCATAAAATGCTGAAACAATGTCAGACAAATGGGAATTGTAACCTGAGTGAAATTGGATATGATCTACACTGCCATCAAAATTTATGGCACACAAAATAGATAGAAACTGAGTTCTGTAAACTGTAGTTTTTCTGGTAGGTTCAAGGTCTTACTGTAGAATTATCTGAGCTTTGGTCACAAAAGGACACTCCCTGGGCTAGATCCTAGAAATGAGGTCAGACGTCTAAAATGTGGCTGCATTTTCAAAAGCAGTAAGTGTGGGCTTTGCACATAGTTAGATCTCACCATCAGTGAGACTAAGTACATCTAGTCACTATTTGACCTGAATCATGCTATAAGAATTTGAATAAAAGAAATGTGAAATACTGACTGTTATTAGTAAAATACTAGGCATTTCATATGAACCTGATTTTGCTTAAATTTTTTTTTAAGTACAGCAGCTGGATTACATTACTTTAAAACAATCATACACTGTGAAAATGCTTGAAAATATACATTTAGTGAACACCTTTTATATTATTTTATTAATGCGCAAACACAAGATAACATTTTTAGCATAATGCATAAGAGTATGTAATGTTTCTAATTAGAAGAGAAATTATGTGTTAAATAGTATAAAATAATAATATTTTATATAATGAATGACTTAAATCATAACTTCTTAGAACAGAAACTTAAAATTAAATGCATAAATGAATTGATGAGCCTTGGAAATTTTTTTGTCTATTTATTTTGTATGAGAGAGTGTAAATGTGCCATAGCACTTTATATGGAGATCAGCAGTCAATTTGTAGGAGATGGCTTGTCTTTCCATCCTGAGGGTTTGGAGATAGAGCTCATGTGGTCAGGCTTGGTACCAAGTTCTTCTACTCACTGAGGTTGTGCAACAATTTCCTTGAACACAAAACATTCCATTTGCACAGACGTTCTTTGAACATAGGATGTTCTAAAGCAGTAGTTCTTAACTTTCCTAATACTGTGACCCTTTAATACAGTTCCTCATGTTGTGGTAACACACAATCATAAAATTGTTTTCATTGCTATTTCATAACTGCAATTTGCTACTGGGATGAATCATAATGCAAATATCTGTGCTTTCTGATTGTCTTAGGTAACCCATGTGAAAGGGTCATTCAAAGACACATAGATTGAGAACAGCTCTGCTAAGGGAAGGTAAAACATTCTATCCTGCTAGGAAGCTCATGAAGAGACTAAATATTCTAAACTGGAGTAAAACGTTCCACCCTGTGGTGAAGCTCCTTAATCTCAACAAGTAAACAACTCTGCAGTTTCAGGAAGTTCCTGAAACTTACCAGACTTACTAGGCTCCTCCTCTCCAAGTGTATATAAACAAGTAGGGACAGCTAAAGGACACTCTTAGACAGACTGAACTTCCTGAGAGACCTGCAAAACTACTTGGGAGAGACATTTTATAATCTGTTGAGCTGCCTGTAGTGAACTCTAGGTTTCCAATTTTCATGAGCTGCATCACCCATGCTGGGGTGGATTTTGGTGATGCCGCTGTCTTTAAGTCATTTCTGCTTCTGTAAGTATCCCCATATTGTTATAAGTAACTGCAATAAAACTCATTGCTTCATCAAGTTGGACTATCCTTACTCTGCGCTGTTGTCAGTTCCCGCTCTGGGGTGAGTAGTTCTTTGTTCAAGTCCTCACAAGAAGAGCGTTACACACCACTGGGCCATCTTGCTGATCCCATGAGTCTTAATTTACTTTGAAAATTGGTATGAATTCTTTTCTTATCTGTTCTTATTTGCTTCAAGACTTTATAAACTTGGTATATCATCATTAAATGTGAAGCATCTCTGTACACAGATGTCTCACCACATCTTTTAGAAGTTCCTGCTATTGTTACTGCTTCAAATTTTCTCAATTCAGCTTCAATGAAATGACAAAAGTCACCCATTGTCTACTGAAGTAACACTTCTAGATGAATTCATTACTCTCAGGTTGTTCTGTGCTCCAACCTTGAGTAATTAGCAAAACCTCTCTGCTTTAATTGCCGATCCTTCCCTTGATGGCAGTCTATGACATTTTTAATTAATTGCTTCAGCAGCCTCATTTCCATCCACACAGAGGTCTTACACTTCCTTCACTATTTCCTTTTTGATTTATTAACTATTCTGTTACAATTTTATATAAACCTAATCACTTCGAGTAGTGAAGAAATACTGAATGAACTCAAAGGCATGTCTTAAGTCTGTACAAAGTAAATAATCTCTTTCTGTAAAAAGTGTCAGTGTGGCATTAGGCTGCCAGGAAGAATATAAAAAGATGGAATTGTGAGATGACTCAGTGGTTAGGCACATCTGCTGCTCTTGCAGAGGTCTAAGGTGCAGTTTCAGGTACACCTGATAGGTGACTGACATTTACCTGTTACCCTATTTTCAGGGGACCTGAGTCCTAATTTTGGCTTCTGTGGGCACCTAACATTCTCTCTTTCTCTCTCCCCACTTTATTTCTCTCTCTCCCCCCTCTCTCTTTCTCTCTCTCACCTTGAAGGAAATTTTTAAAAAAAATTGAGAAAGTGGAAATAGATGCTGGGGATGTAGCTCAGTTGTTGGGTGAATGCTGGGCTGGGTGAGTGCTGGGCTGGGTGAGTGCTGGGCTGGGTGAGTGCTGGGCTGGGTGAGTGCTGGGCTGGGTGAGTGCTGGGCTGGGTGGTTGGCTAGAAGCTCAGCACTGTATAAACTGCATGTGGAAGTGAAGCCTTTACTAAAAGGAGGAAACAAGGCTCACATCACACATGGAAGTGACTCATCTCTGTTCTTGCTATTCTCTTGCTTTTTTTTCAATGAACTGAAACAGTTCGTTTTCACGGTGAGATGCTTTTGTTGACTGGTTTGCTTGCCTGAGACTCATCAGACAATGGCCATAGTTTAATCTTCTTGCATCATGTGCTAACACATCCCTAATATGCAAATGGTTTCCTTGATCATTGTTCTCTCCAGTTAGTCAAGGGACAGTTTTAAAGTAATTATTCCTGGTCACTACTGCTTCACCTTTTTAGATTAGAACTACTTCCTAAGTTTATTGTTGACCATAGGAATGGGGTAGGGATACATTTCTTACAGATTAACCTACTAGACTCCTGGACACAGTAGGTCCTCTGGTCACATCTATGAATTCGAACCCTTCCGCGTTTGGTTTCGTCTTACTACATGCCCACATAAGACACACAGCTTCATTATTTTCTTCAGCTCATTAACTAATGGAGACTGTGTCTATGTCCTTTATTCTCATTTAAAAGATTATATTCAACATTCTTTCAGAAAAAAATGTGGTTCAGGCTTACAAATCAGAATCAAAATTAAAATAAAAACAGGAAGTCAGTTAGAAGGGTCAGGGACTGACTAGAGGATCTCAGCAGAGAGTTTGATTTGCTGGGTTCTCGTTCTGGGTTTAGATCATGTATTCTAAAATAAACAGAAACATACTATATTTTATCATTTGCAAGCCTATAAAATTATGTCTTTCCATGGTTAGTACTTTCTGATGGTTTGCTATAATATTTTCATATGGCCAAGTTCTTATGACTAAGTCTTACGACCAATGCAGTGTTCAACATTGTAGCTACCGCATACCTATTTACGTTCCAGCCAACTCATATGATGCTAAAACTTCACATTTCTTACTTGACATGAAATGGTAAATGATGCTCCAGTCACCCTGACATGATTGCTACATACTGTACACATGTGCTAAAGTGTCACACTGCACCCCCACAGATATATACAGTTAGTCTGCCACAGTTTAAACAGGACATGTTTGTAGGGCTTCTACTCCTCCATCACCCTAGCTGCCTGTCAGTGCTCAGCACCTCCCTTGGTCAGGACAGTGAGACAGTACAGAAGATGGGGCATTTTTCACAGTGGCAGGAAGCTCGAGAATGCTGACCCAAGAGCTGCTGCACAGCCCTGCTCTCAAATGTCACCCTTTCCCCTCCTCACCTGGTTCTCTCAGCTGGTGCTTGATGCTTGCTTTTCACTTCCATACTTGCAGCTCTGCCCAGCACACTAACAACCTGGTGAGCTGCATGTCTGTCTCTTCCCAGGCTGCTGCCCATGCCTCTTCCAAGCCATGTTAACTGCAACCTCATGTTCCTGCCATATCCTCGGTTCCAATTGACTTTTCCCCTATTCGTTTCACAGCATTGCTATAAACTTCTTGTGATTCATTCAAGTTCTTAAAGTCCTCACCCTTCGGCATTCTCCCTGATCTCAGTCTCAGGGTGAAATAATCCATTGCTGGCAAGGCATGGTGGAAAAGGTGCTGGTCAGTAGACGATCCATGGTCAAACACAGGAGCCTCCTCTTACCAGTTGTAAGGCAAGAAACGCATTTAAAGGAGATGTAACTATGGTAGCATCTCACAGTGAGCTTGGCAAAGCACTGGTTAGCCTGCAGCATCGACCCTGCCCCCTTCTATCACTGCCCAGTGGACTTACAGAACTATTATATCTTGGGAAATTTCCTCCATGATCTTTCCTAAGGCAAGGCCAGTTGCCAATTGTAAAGCATTCCCGAAATCAAGATTTTGACGAATCTAAAATTTATCTGAGAAATGCAACTTGTAGAATGAAATTGGATTAGGAGTTAGAGCAGTTTTGTTGCTGGGGGAAAAAGCTTCTAAGCATTAATGATGATTTCGCTATTCAGAGCAGGTGGCATCATTATCTTAAAATGTGTCAAATTATACTAATTACCAGAAAGGGCAGTGTAAGCTACATTACACGAGAGCGGGATACCTTTCTTCTGAAAAGGCTTCCTTCTGGTTGCCAAGAGACTCCATCATGCAGAAGTTGCTAGGTACTTTGATCATGTGACCCTTCCCTTCTCTGTTATTTTTCTCCGTAGAAAATGATGAAGATTGTTGCTGAGTTGGTCACTGTGATGGTTTCCTTTGCTTGATTTAAGAGAAACAGAATATTTGAGCCTGGAAACAAGCAAGATGCCGCTGTCTAATGGAGTCTTCTGCCCTGTGACTAAGATTCACCCACTCCACGCCCTATCTCTTCCTCTCTTCATTCCTCTTTCCTTCCCTTTTGTGTTCTCCTTTTTAAAGACACAGAAACATTTAAAGGACTATTTCCGGAAGACCGAGAAGGAGAGAGATATTCCTGATTCAGAAAGCAACTGGACTGCACTTAGGATGTCAACAATGGCGAGGAGCCAGCTTCATCAGTCTCAGAAGAAGCCATAAAATTCAATTTCTAACTTGGCAGCTATATCTTTCCAGAAAGAAAACAATCCTGCCCTTAATTTTATTTCCTCCTCTTATCATCTCCTGGCAATTTGTCTGGGCACAGGGAATCATGGAGCCAGAACTTAATCCTTAAAAGGCTTTATCATTATAATCCCATCTGACCCAGTATTGGTGAGGAGCCCTCATAGAGGAGTGATACCAATCTCTAATTAGACTTTAAAAACTACTCTGAGATAAGCAAGAAAGAAAAGTCCATTTAGCCCATCTGTGAATCCTATGATTGGAGAATTTTGCCTTATCTATGTGTTAATGATCTACTTAATGTTACAGGACAATAACATAAAAAAATTCAATTACCTAGGGTACCGTTGTATTATTTCCTTAGTTTCTTATCAGAATAAACTAATACTGAAGACTTTGGGTAGAAATACAAAGAAGAATGAACTGCAGGCTTTTGAGCTTTGTCTCAAAGTCAATGCCATTTCAACGTTGATTCTGTTTTTAGATTTAAGCGACTGAACTTATCTCACCAAGGAGCAACGAGGTGGGACACACTGGCTTCAGCGTTAAGCTCTGCAAACATGGCCAACTGTTGATTTTATATACAAACATACTTCATTTAATAGTGCAACGATATAAGACACTTGGAAAATGAATGGAACAAAGAGGAAATAAAAACACACTGCTTACTTCCTAGAACATGTATCACTCAATAACATGCTGAATCCTAATATTTGGAACATATAGTGTACGTGAAAGTTCTAAATCCAATCACCTGTTGTAACCCAGAGGAGCGTCTATTTTTAGAACACCTTTCCTAAGTTCATATGATAAATAATCCTTTCAAGATGCAGACTTAGTTGTAAAAGAGTCTCGCTGGATTCTACCAACAACGCAAGCACCTTCCCCATAAAAAGTACACAGTTCTGTTACAAAGGGATGTTACCTTTTAAGTATTTGGTAATCTCCAGTAGCAACACAAAACCAAACCAAACCAAATCAAACAAACTGCTAACAATTTTCAATCCAGTTTCTGAAGTTTTCCTAGCAGACTTTCATGTGGGTTGCTTTCATTGTAGGAAAAAGAGCTTTAAGCAAATTGGTGTTTGTTTTTATAAATCAAATACATACAAATTACTTTATGTATAAAACAATGAAAGATTTGCTTTAAATAAAGAATATGCCTTGATACTTTCCCATAATACATTTAGTGATGCTAAGTCCTTGACACACCTACATCCTGTGTGTGTGTGTGAGAGTGTGAGTGTGTGTGTGTATATGGGGGGTATTGAACATCATACTTGAGTCCTTGAGTGTATGTTTAAATTCTTCACAGGATCACATATAAGCAGTAACACATAAATAAACCATACTTAACATGCATAAACTTTCCTAAAAATAAAATTCCTTAAATCAACGCCTGAACATTTAATTTTTCATTAGAATACTTCTTTTCCATAATATTTGGAACACTTAAACTAAAGGTTCTATTAATCTTGACTGAATATGGTATCTTCAAGCAGAGATTGCTTTAGGCACTAAACAACCTCTGGAGTGGATGCCGTCTGCAGAGAGAACCTGTGGTCAGTAAGGTGTGTGATGTACTGAGTTGTAATCAGCCAATAGAATTGTAGCTATTATTTGTAAGAAGAAATAAAACACTGTTTGTATTTCATGGTTCCTTGAGGGTGTTCACCTCCCTACAGAAAGAGCTGTCAGGGGCAAAACAACTGGAAGAAATAATCAACAACTGTACTGCGCTTAATTTAAAATTTTCTTTCTGACTTCATTGGTCCAAAAATCTATCAAAAACCACATAAGACTCTTATGAACAGGAGCAAATACATTTTAGTTTGCAAACACTTTGTAAGTCGTGTAGAGCCTTTTTAGCAGGCATGCACATGCAGGGGCAGAGCTGCTCATGTGGGCTGCTGAGAGAGTCTAGGTGCCTGACTGGGAGGGAAGCACTATAATGTGTGTGAGCTTAGGCCTTGGGGAAGCTGAGGGCAGGGGGAACACAGACAGAATTTGCCTTATGTTTCCTATGCTCCCTGTGAGACATCTGCTATGTCTGAGGAAACCATGTTTGAACAAAAAACCAGCACTTCATGGCACCAAGAAAAGGTAAAGAGTGTGAACCAGCTCTGCAGACTGCAGGCCAACGAGCTATGGTCCCAATTTAAAGTTCAAAAATAAGCTTCAGGGTTATTTGAATTTAACAGTTTATAGGAACTTAAAACTTAAATCAGAAAATCTGTCTCTAAACAAAACAAGACAAGAAGCAGTCTTAACCAAGAGCTGAAATCTTGTCAGGTAAAAAATTTAAAATGTAGAATAAACATGCACTCTATTTCGTTAAATAGTTACTGAAAAGGTCAGGTCAATTTCCACCAATTTTATTTTTTTTCTTCTGTTAGTGAATAAAGCCCTCATACATGAAAACACGCATGTGGACATGCACGCTCATGCCACACACACACACACACACACACACACACACACACACACACACTCTGCAGTGTGGAGTGATTTCAGTCTTTCAATTGCAGGTACTTAGCTAGAGTCTTTTAGTTTATCCTGTCCTTGCATTCCCCATCAGCTTCTTATTTTATCTCCATTGTTTTCAAATTGTCTTAGTGAGTATCAATACATAATATAAATACCAACATGCTATGTCCCTTTCGAGCAAGGAATCTGAAAGGCGACTTGGCACTAAAACCACACTTGTAAAAAGTACAGGGAGAGGGGCAAGGCGAGGGGCTGTAAGGATCCTGTTCCCTCCCTTAGCAGAGCCCCAGAGCAATGTTCACTAAGAGCTGAGCTGCCTCCATCAAGCCCTGGAGGCTGTGACCTCTGCACTCACTTATCTTCCCTCTGACAGTAAGTAAAAGCTCTAGGTATGCTCAGTTAATAATGTGAACAACCAGTGGACTCAGGCTGGCTTTACCATGTTCAAATCCTACATCTGCAAGTCAGGAGGAAAGCTGCTGCATCTTAAAATAATAGAACACCTGATGTCTCCCAAACAGCGTATGCATGCGAATGGATTTGAGTGTCATGCTTTCAGTTTAAAAGAAGGAAAACTAGTTTCTGGCTGAGGACTGTGCTCACAGCAGAGGTGCCACCACTGTTGTCTTGCCTCACATAAGGTATGTTCCTTAAGTGGTCACATGCCGTATTATTAAATCCCAAACCATTGGAGCTAAAGAAATGGCTCAATAGTCAAGAGTTCTTCATGCAGAGGACCCAAGTTCAATTCCCAGCACCATGTTAGATGGCTTACAAAGGTCAAAAACTCTAGCTCTGGGGGATCCAATACTTCTAGCCTTGACTTACACACACAGACACACACATAGACACACACAGATATACACACACAGAGACATACACACTTACACACAGACACGTACACAAATTTATACACACACACACACACACACACACACACACACAGAGAGACACACAGACATACACACAGACATACACACAGAGATACACACAGAAAGACATACATATACTCACACACAGACACGCACACAGATTTACACACACAGACACGCACACAGATTTACACATACAGACACACAGACTTACGCACACACACATACACACTACAAAACTATAAATAAACAGAACAAAAGGCCCCTTTGATGTAGAGGGCCAAGGACCTATCTCTGAATGTTCCTGTGAGCTTCTGCTAATTCGCAAAATTCAAAAGGGTGGCCATGGTTATTCCTGAACTAGGATTTCGTCTTTGTAGAAGCCTTTAGATCACTCTGTGGCTCAATCTCCTCACTACTTGAGGAAACCAGGCTGTAAGGAGGACCCATATCAGAAGGACGGTAGCCAAGGATAGGAGAATTTTGAAACTGTGCTTCTGGACTTTTGTACACATTAATACTCAGAGTAGTAAAAACAAAAGGGCAGGGCCAAATAAACGATGAATATGAAAATTACTGAAAAGGTATAGGGTGTTTGGGCTCGAATTTACAGACCCAGAAAAATTGTTATTAAAAAGAATTTGGGTCAGCACAAATAGGGACACTGTTCTGAGGAGAATGCCATAGGAATGAAGAATGTGAGTGCTAGCAACACCCACCAGCCCCATGCTGTACCCCAGCTTTTTGCTTTGGATCTGAACCTCTAAATCCTATTCTACTGCTTGAGTACTGTTCCAGCAATGGCAAAGTCTCACCACAGAGAAGAATGACTTTGATCTATGTTTCGATCACAGCATTTAAAGTTCTATATCAATGCTGACTGTGACTTTTATTGATTAATTTCCTATGAACATGGCACCAGCCCAGCACTCTAAACACATCTATACATTCTCCTTCCCCTCAGCCCCCTCCCTCCCCTGCCCCGCACTGTCCTCCCCTCCTCTCCCCTGTCCTTCCCATCCTCCACTTCTACTGTGAATATCTTAGACTCTCTTCCTGTCTTTGGGTGCAGATAGGATTCACAGGGTCCTAACCTGGACATATCTATCTCTAGCTTTCACTGCCTGGCTGCATCATCCCATAGCTGCATCAACAGAGCAGACACAGCCAGGGTTAACTCCAGAGATAAGATGCTCGCAGTAAAAACCCTGGTCTTGACCTTCACCTTCCCAGGGACTGAAGTGAGCTACCAGGGACTCGGAGGATTGCTAGGCAATTTTTATCTCTTTTCTGGCCATAAAGTAGTGTCCATAAATAATGCTGTTTATTAATTTAGTTAATTTGTGTCAAAGTTTGAATTATTTTTATAAATAGAAGTGTTTTTCCATTTATGATCTGGGTCATCTGCTTTATTACTGAAATCACTTCATTCCAGAGAAGCTCTGAGGAACTGGAAGTTGCTGAGTCATGTCACCAAATGCTCAACAGGAGAGTTGAGGTCTCACACCTTTTAAAAGAGAGAAGCTTCTTCATGGGCCGCGTTTGCATTCCACAATTAAATTTCATGCTAACTAACGTCTATTCAGAATTCCTCTCCTGAGTAAATTGCTGTGTCATGGTAAACAGAGAAAGACCTGTTATTGTATGAATCTGTTTTTTTCAAGGAAGGAAATTGCATGGAGATGCTTTCCCCACTGTAGTTTCTGACGGATAAATAGGTTGAAATGGCTGCGTGCCAATCTCCCAAAGGGAGTGCCTTTGTTCTGTTTTTCTGCTGCTTCGGGATAAGGATGCTTCCCTCACCTGGCATCTGGATCATGAAAGAAGGCTGAGAAAGAGAGAGAACGTGGATTACTGGGTCAAGCTCAGATGCAGTGTACAAGTTCCTAGTCGTGTGTGCGACCCTCAAACATGCCCTGAAGCTCTGGTCAGTTTGAGCGACATGCAAAGAGCTGCCGTTTTCAACGGAGGAAAACTTTCAAAGTGCTTTGGTCAACTGGCATCCTTTTCCAATGCTAATTTCAAACATCGGATATGGCCTATTAATGTACCCTCAGACTGGGTGCTGCTTCTCTGTAAGTCATGGCAGTGGAGAGATAGGTTCCATAACATGCCACCGGATTGCGTTGTTCTCTAAAATGTCATCTAGATGCAGCCCCATTTCACTTAATCTGGTCTTCTTGAATAGTCTTGCTTCGGTATCATCAAGTAAGATTTTAATTCCCTTGATTTCCCGAATAAAGAAAAGATGCCTGAAAGCATGTCATCGAATAAATGAATGAATGCTTACTTTTATATCAGAATCATGACATAGATAGTGTGAACAACAGTTTGGGGTCACAGAGAGGGCTCAGGGTTCAGTACTTTAAGCAGTGCGGATGGGGCGTGGGAACTGGGTGAGCAGGTCCCATACATCTAGGGAGATCTATCCCTCTCCGTCTGCATTACTCAGGCTTTTATTTCAGCACCCACAGTTTGGACATCAGACAGGCCTTCCTGGGAGTGTGGCCAGGAAGTCAATTGGATTTCAGTGATTCCTATTTATTATAGCTATATCTTGTGTGAGGCTCTGTATGGGACATATATATTACTCCAGGATTACACTCCCCTGTGAAGGTGGGTCCACAAGCCCTCAAGTCCGAGCTGTAACTTCACACAAGTAAACCAGAACAGGCATTTGGTGACTACAGGTATGTGTTACACTAGCTGCTCCTACTGTTGCAAATTTCTCTGACTTTCTAAGTTACTTTTATACTGAATGGATTGGAACCATTCTCACTACTGTGTAGTTCATGTAAGATTATTCTTGAAGGTGGCATAGGGACACTGGGCTGGTTCCTTCATCTATCAACCGTATCTGACTAAGGATGACCTGATGTATATAGCTTGTCCTTGTTTGACCACACATGACTAATAGAACTGATATAGACCCAAGTTCAGTTAAAGACAACACCCACACTTGTGTGGCTGTGTGCTCACCTCTAAAGCTTCCTTTTGTGCGGTCTGTTGTCAGAGGTATGCTTCTCCTGACTGAGGACCTTGCTTTCTCTCACACAGGAGCAGTGGTGGCTATGCAAAGTGACGCACAGATTCACAGAAAGTATGAGGTACAGCACGGGACAGTTCCCCGGAAGCTGCCACCCAGGCCTGCCTATCATGTTTGGGGACAACCAGTTGCTACCTGGTCAAAGGGCTCCCCCACCCCAATTTCTTGAATGGCTCTCTGGAGTTGTTGCAGATTGAGTCTGATCTTGTTTTCCAGTCTCTTGTGAATCAGGAACAATAGGGCTAGAGTTTTGGACTACTGTGTTAAAGGTATCCTTGTATAAGCCACCGGTCTTGCTCTCAAGTACAACAGGCCATGTCATTCAGCTCTGTCTACTGAGTCTATTCTAACAACAATGGGAAGATGTGGAAGGGGTGGGTTCCACACCATCTGAGGCTGTGGATGGGGCTGGACACAGATTATAGAGGTCACTTGGGCTCTGGAAGGTTACAGTTGGTAATAAAGTCAGTCATTTGGATCTGAAGTCTCTGCGGCTTTCAGTATTTGTATAGCTCATAGTCATGTAAACACTAACTGAATAGATGCACAAATTCTTCCCCTTAATTACAGACTTTTCTGTTTTCTCGTAAGTCAAAGTTACCTACCCAAAAGCCCTCATAGCCTGGAGATACGAAACTATCTGGCTTCCTCACAGGGTCCTGGCTATTGCTAGAGTCATACTGTCTGGTCTCTACGTCTGAGGGCATTTCTTGCTTTACATTTTTAATCAGGCAACATCAATGGCTTAGGTTGAAAGTACAACTTTAAGTTCTAGTTTCCCATTCTTGGTTTCCTCCATCATATTTTCCCTAACGAAGGCTGTTCCCCAGACCTCTTCTGACACAGCTGCTTGTGAGAACTTTGGTTTCCAAGCTACAGGGGACATCCCAGGCAAGGAGAATTTAAATATGTCCCAAGACAACTAACTTATTTGGCTAGTTTTATTCTGAATGATAACCATAGGAAGTGGTGCTGTTTTCAAGAGAGCGCTGTTTGTTGACTAGTCATCTCTGTCAGGGTAGATGGGAGTTTTTTACACTGGGAGCTCAGCAGTGAGCATCTTAGCAAATCCATGTTCTCATTGTCAGCAGCGAGAGATGCGTGAAAGTGTTTGGAGTGCATGCTCACACACTTCCGTTCTCCAGCATGAAGTGCTAGGGAGGGTAAGAAACCCGCCCAAAGTCACACCAGTGGGGAGGGCCACAACCTGTACTAATACAACAGCCCAACCTTCTCCAAAGGCAAGGAGAAAAGAATTGAAGATCATCTTTACATCAAAGAATGCCAGGACTCTCAGAGTATTCTTCATAATAAAATCTTGCAATTAACTGATAGAAAAATCCAAACAGAAAAACTGAACAGAGAACAGTAGAACAGATGCATTGTTGGTTCAATGCTATGGTAAAAGGGATCCATAGTTTCTCACTAGAGAAATTCAACCCTCTCTGTTACAAGTGCATGAACTCTAGGCATTATTTAATGAAATAGGCCTTCTTTTATATTAAGTAGTATCTTAAATGCTAATTTAACACGTTTTAGTTTGGAACACATTAATTACAATACTGAGAGAGTATTATGCTTACTCATTTGTGGATGGGAAAACCAAGAGTCACAGCAAAGAGTGGTTTCCCACCAGCTTAGTAAGGGTGATCACTACTGAGAGTGACCACCATTGAGAGTGACTACTATTGAGAGAGACCACCATTGAGAGTGACCACCGTTGAGAGTGACCATCATTGAGAGTGGTCACCATTGAGAGGGACCACCAGTCAATGAACAAGAGTGTACCCTCACCAGTTCTAGGGAACCAGCTCTTCTGTTGCTGCCAAACAAAAAAGTTTGGCTTTTTGCACCTGCCATTTCTTTAAATCAAAAAGAAACCTGAATAGAATTTTAGGGAATACCTAGTTTTAAAGGGTGTAGCACATTTTTATAATAGTTTAATTATGTCTTCAAAGATCCTAGATAAAATGCTTAATTTATATTTGTCTATGGGGATCTTTAGAAGTTTGAATCAAAGCAAGAAGATTAATAAAGGCTAATTATGAGATGAATTAGTTCCACAGTTAATTATTTAATCCAGCATGTACAATAGCTTTCCTTATCTGCAGTTTTGTTTTCCTCAGTTTCAGTTACCCATTGTCAACAATGGCCTAAGTGGAAAATTCCAGAAACAGACAATGCACTCATTTTGAATGGCTATCCTTTCTGAGTAGCATGATGAAATTTGATACCATCTGCCTCTGTCCACCCAACATGTGAATCATCCATTCACCCATACAGCACACCCATGCTGGTTATGTGATATCTCACTTAGTCACCAAGCACAGTGTTGCAGGTTGGCAAGTCACAAATGCCAGTGTAGGCTCCCAAGGAGGCACTACACCATCTGAGTTCATCACAGGAAGATTGGTGAGCAGAATAGAAGAATACAGTGACTGCGTTGACTTTTATTATAGTTTTTAAGATTGTATTACAGTTTTTTATTTATTATAGTTTGTTATATTATAGTTTTTAGTTACTATAGTTTTTATTATAGTTTTTGTTTTTATTTTTATTATAGTTTTATTACTGTTTTATTTTATTATTAGTTATTACTTATCTCTTGATGTGGCTGATTTTTAAATTAAACTCTATTAAAAGTATACAGGGAAGTACATTACACACACATATTTGGAGCGGGGAGAAATCTTGTTACTATTTCTGGTTTCAAGAATACTTGGAAGGTCTGCAAAATGAGTCCCCAGAAGATAGGAGAGGCACAGTGCATTGCTCATAGACCACGGGCAGACTCTGTGTGAGGCACTGGAGTTAAACCACACAGCCAAGGGAAACCACTCCATAAGACAGCAGGGTGTGGCAGAGTTCCACCCAGGTTTGGAGCATTGTGAACATGGAGGATAGTGTATAACCAGACCTGGAGGCTCTGATGACTCATGCTAGGAAAAACACATCTAGATGTTCATGGCTGACTGAGGATTAGCAGAGAGTGAGAGGATGGATGTTCCAGTCAGAGAGAACACCGTTAGGAAAGGCCAGAGGCATGGAAACCCAGGTCCAGATTAGAGGAGTCTGTAAAATTTAGTAGTGCATACGATGAGTTTGGGAACACCCCAGATGCTGGAACAGCAAGCTTCAGAGTCCTATCATCTCCACACTACACTAAGTTCACTTGCAGAGTGTTACAGCATGTTTTCCAGGGTCAGTCTTTATGGCCTGGTTCAATAAGATCTGGAACCTGTACTTTTAACCAGGATCCAAAGACAATACTGAAGAGCACACCTGTGAAGATTGCTCTAGTGAAGGTGGGCCATGAAAGGACTCTAACAGAAGGGCAGTTGGAGCCAATTAACACTGTAGCAAAGAGGATAAAATATGTACGTATGTTCACTCCAGGTTGCAAAAGGACAGATTTAGAGTCCATCTTTAGACTTCTTAGTTAAAGCTGGTAAGTCTCGACTATTCTAAATGGTAGTGGTGAGGTGGGAGAGAAGTGGGGCAGAAGTGGATGGGCTGAAAGTATGACTGGTTTAGATTAGACTTTGGAGCAGAAAGCAGGAGAGAACAGCTTTTGGGTTCCAGAGCAGATGTTGGTGTACCCCACAGTCCAGGACTGCAGGAGCCACCAGCGCCGTGGCTTTGGTAATGGATGCACAGTTAAACTTGACGTAGGTGACATTGGTTGAGACAGATACTGGTAGTAAGCTGGGGAATTAATGTCTCCAGATAAACAATTAGTTTGTACACGAATGCCAGGATAACTAGTTAATTTTATCTACAAAGAGCTTATCCATTTAAACATGTATTGAAACAACAGCTATGTGCAGCACAAAAATAGTAAATTTTGTCAGATTCTGCACAGTGCAAGTATATACATTTGCCTTTTTTGTGTAGAAAACAGAGCAAGCACTTAACATAAAATAAAACATGTACATTTAATCCCATATTGATTTTGAAACCAGGGCATAATTAGATCAGGGCGCTAGATATTTATTTGTAAGTATTAATTTTAACAAAATTGGGTATGAGAATACCATACTCTTCATTTTGGTGGTTTTGACTTTATATTGGGCTAGTGTTAACAGTGTTACATCTACTTTTATAATGTGAGCTATAGGTCATTCCATCTCTAAATTAATTGGACATTTTAAATGAATTTTAATAACTTGGGCAACAGTGGCTCCTTTTTAAGTAGAATTGAATTTGAACTGAGATAGCTGAGATCTGAACTCTTAGGTTTCCCTCATAGAAATCTCCTGCTTGCCTATTAGAAGTGGCCACTTTCAACAGTCCAGGTACTTTCTATATTCCTTCATGAAAGGGTGGTTAGGAGCATAAGAAATGAAGAGAACACCTTTGAATAGCAGTGGTTATTTTCAGCAGTGAAGTCAGACATTTATGTCAAGTTTGACAGAGGATGCAATGCTAAGGTCTGAGGCATGTGGCAGAGTCTTGGCGATTCTGGTGACTTGTGGAAACTGTGAGAGAAGGAGCTGGAAAGACGACGAGACGGTTGAGAGCATTGTAGATGATCTGCTTTCTTCCCCATCACTCCTCTCAGGGGCTCCCACCCAACCACCCATAATTCTCTTTCCAGGGGATCTGACAGCCTTTTCTGGACCCAGAGACACTGCAGTTATGTGTACAGATGACAGACAGACAGACAGACAGACAGACAGACAGACAATACATCCCTACACATACATAAAAATAAAATAAACTTTAAAAAAAAAAGGTTGGGGCCTGATAAGAGGGGACTGTGGAACCCTGGCTTCCTTCCTATTTTGTGAACTGGACATGAGCAGAGTGGCTCTGTTCTGCTCCACGCCTCCCTCAGGGGTGATGCCTCTTACAGGACTCAAAGCAATGGGTGTCAAACCATGAATCAAAACTTCTGCGACTAAGAGCCTAAATGAACCTTCTGTCTTTACAGGTTGATTATCTCGGGTATTTTAGTACAGCACCAAAAAGCTTACACTTACTATGTTATTATAAAATATTTTATATAAAAATCATAAGTGACAGTGTATGCATTAGAATTTATGTATGTACTAGAATTTAGGGATGCAGGATATTTTGGCTTAGCTGATGCATACAACCCCAGACTCTTCCACATATGTAACACAGAGCAACAGAATCACAGTGTCAGAGCTTTGGTTAAAGCACAGCAGTAGTATTACACTGGTCACCCAGGCCTTCTATGGGAGGTTGATTCCAAAGCAAGTGTTGATCGTCAGTTGACTGCATCTACATTTACCTCGAGGCAAGCCTCCCTGCATACCTGTGAGGGATCATTTAGGTTAAGGTTTGCATCTGAGAATGTCAGAGATTATCATGATTTGTTTAATTTGTCTGGGAAGCCACATCTTTACTGTGGGTGGGCCCATTTCCTCAGTGGAAATCCTAGGGTATATAAAATTAAGAAATGGTATGGATTATTAGATAGCAAGCATTCACTGCTCTATGTTTTCTAACTGTGGATGCCATCTCACCATTTGTTTCAAGCCTCTGTTTTCATGACTCCCTTGCTGTAACCTTGAACTATGGGCTGAAATAAATCCACCCTTCTTTAAATTGCTTTTGGTCAGAGTATTTCATCAGCAATAGAGAGAAAACAAAAACAAAAAGAAAATACTAAGACAGGAAACTTTCTCCAGAAAACGAGGGAAGTTTTACAAGTGTCTGTGTGCTCCTCAGCAGGTACACTCTGTTGTGTGCAAGGGTGCTGTCCAAGTGCCAGATAAACCCAGGAGTGGCAGAGCTAGGTCACATAGCAGGTTGGTTTCCCTAGGACCATCTACAGTGATTTCCCACCTGAGACTCCCAGAAAAGGCAGCACAGAGCTGTGTGCAGATCACTGTTTCCCTGTCAACAGAGAAATAGGTAAAAAAAAAAAAAAGTAGTTTATGTACACAAAGGGACTTATGTGCAGCAATAAATGTAAGTATGTGTGCAGCCCCTTGTGATAAAATAAGCAATAAAAGAGAAGCAAAACAAAGCCACCGTCAAAGGGAAAGAATTAGATATTCTAGACGTCAGAGAACTGAAAAGCTTTATGGATTAGCATCTACCTTTGAATAAATGGTTGGATTTCCACTATTCACTGCTATTACAGTGTTACAGGAAACTTGCAAAATCCTTTTGTGGCTGTGAGTTCAGTCACTTTGTCATAGCTGAAGTACCAAAGGGGAGAAGAGGTCCCACTTTGTCTCAAGATCCCTGGACACAGAACAAAATCCCAGAAGCCTCAGATGTGGATCCTCAGTTCTTAGTGAAATGGTCAGGCCCTGCCCACTGGGTTCTCTTCAGCAATGCAGCAGTGGAATACCTCTTCCCTGTGCCACTCTCTAACGATGACATTTTGTGGGACTCTTTCAAAAAGTGACTATTGTTGCAGAGATATCAGAATTTGTCACAGCTGAGAATCTGCACTGGGGACAAACAGCTTTGTGCAAAAGTGTCTATGGAATTCTCAGGCTGATAAAGAAAAGTCTGGCAGGATCTTATCCGACAGCTCATTCTCTGAGGGATAAGGAGGGTATAATCCTTGATTTTTATAGGAATTATCAAGTATCGTGAGGTTAGGATATGTTTAGAATTTATTTTCCAGAACATGGTTAATAGTAAATGGGGACAATCTTTCCTGGTCATGCATAGATATACTGTGTGCAGGACAGAAATTTTCCATCCAAATAATTACTAACCAGTAGCTGAGTCAGGAAGGAGGTGTCTAGAAAGGCAGAGGGATGGAGTCTAATTCCACAAAACTATGGCTGCTTAGAGATATCACCGGGCCCCATTAGAAGGATCTATTGTACTTCTAAATCTGGAAAAGCAGACTGTCCTGAGGCTTGAAAGAGGTTCAACTATTAAACTGCAGACTGCTTTGACAGTGAGTGTTGGTTAATTATAGGGGCAATCTAATTACAAGGTTCCTCTGTAATTGATTCCCTTTCAAGTGTGTGGAAACTTCACTTGATATGCATTTGCTCCAGGAACTCTTGGGAATAGATCAGATTCTTGGGGCTGTGTGCATCTTGGAATTCAGGAGGTCATTCTGACTATATTCTGGAGTCCATATAAGAGGATTCCTCTGAGTCAGCCTTCTTGCCTTTCTTCCTTCCTTCCTTCCTTCCTTCCTTCCTTCCTTCCTTCCTTCCTTCCTT
>JADRCD010205741.1:0-25445 GCA_019843815.1 Montemys delectorum | reverse complement strand
TGTGTGTGTCCGTGCGGGTGCATGTGTGTGTGTGTGTGTGTGTGTGTGTATGTCCGTGCGGGTGCATGTGTGTGTGCGCGTGCGTGTGTGTGTGCCTGTGTGTGTGTGTGTGTGTGTTTGTGTGTGTCCGTGCGGGTGCATGTGTGTGTGTGTGTGTGTGTGTGTGCGCGTGCATGTGTGTGTGGGTGCGTGTGTGTGTGCGCGTGCATGTGTGTGTGCCTGTGTGTGTGTGTGTGTGCGCGCGCGCGCGCGCGCGTGTGTGTGTGCGTGTGTATGTGTGTGTGCTGTGTGTGTGTGTGCGCGCGTGCGCGTGTGTGTGTGTGTGTGTGTGTGTGTGTGTGTGTGTGTATGTGTGTGTGTGTGCTGTGTGTTCCACACCACAGGTGAGGACATGGAGGTTAGAGGACAAGAATGTTGACAACAAGGTCACAGACACAATGTGCTGAAGGTATGCCCCTGTCTTGGGGCTATTTATTCTAGGGTGGAAGCTCTTTTGTTTTTGTTATCTCTGTAGTGAGTAGTTTTAAGTCAACGTGACTCAAGCTAGAGTCATCAAGGGAGACTAGTTATACAACTGAGAATATTCTTCCATAAGATTGGGCTGTAGGCAAGCCTGCAGGGCATTTTTAAATTAGTGCCTGATGAATTAATGACTGTGGGGGGCACAGCCCATTGGGAGATGGGCCACCTTGGGGCTAGCAGTTATGATTTTATAAGAAAGCAGGCTGAGCAAGTCATGAGGAGCAAGCCAGTAAGCAGCTCCATGGCCTCAACATCACCTTCTACTTCCAGGTTCCTGCTCTGTTTGAGTTCCTGTCCTGGATTTCTTCAGTGATGGACTGTGATGTGGAAGTGTAAGCTAACTAGATTTTGGCTATAGTGTTTCATAATAGCATTAGTAACCCTAAGACCTTTTTCAAATATAAAGGAGATGTATGGAACATATCTCTAAATCCACTTGGGTTTCTGGAAGTGTAGTTGAGTGGGTAGAGAGCCACCCTGGCGAGGATGAGGTCCCGGGTTCCTTCCAGGTCCCCAGCATAGAATAAACCAATTTGTGGTGCATGTCTATAATCTAGGCACTTGGCAAATGGAGGCAGGAAGATCAGAAGTTCAAGTTTGTCTGAGCCATTGGGCTCTTCTGTGTCCTCAGTCATGAACTGATAAAGTTGTGAACTTGGACTCTGAGGACACTGATACTTTGAGATTCCATTTTAATTAAATCTTTCCCCAGAACACTTTTTTCTTGGTCTTAAATAAATCTTCCTAACAACTCCCATAAGACACATTGTATCAGTATTATGGATTCTAGTGCGCAGGGCATACCGACAGCCATCGCCTTCAGGGTGAACATGCGCTGTAATCTGCCTACATTTCCACATTAAATTCCTGCACACGGAGGGGAAGCATGTTCTTATCTTTAAGGTACATGACAAGCATTTTGATTCTGATTAATTACTGAATTATTCACAGGGCTCTTTTCAATTTCTCAAAAGGAGTAGAAATGGGCAGGAGACAGATGTTGATGAACGACAGCAGGGTTGTTTTCCTCTTCTTGGCTACATGATTTAATAAGCCAGTGTACTCCAGTTGTGCCACACTTTCCAAGAAGTATGCGTGAAGAGTGATCAAGTAAGAACAGCCTGAAAGAGAACTGCTTGTCTTTAACTCTTACAAAACAAGGCCAGGTGGACCGCAGTTAAGTCAGCAGAGAGTGAGTTACCCACCTTATTTTCAAGATAGCTCTTTATGGGTCTGGTTGTTTTTCCAGTAGTATCTATAACATGTGATAGGAGACATTTCTTTCAAAATACTTTCCAGAATCCAAACTGTCTTTTATACTTGGAGTCTGTCATCTTACTGAGTCTTAGCAGAAAGTGGATAAGGTGATTTTCATGGTCTGCCCAGAAGCCAGGTCTGAAACTGCCTCTGAGCCCCACCTACCTTCCATTCATTATCTGCCCAAAACCTGGCTACACAGAAGCTACCACACAGTGTACGGTTGATGCTGGTGGTAAGGGGCAGTGCTGAAGCTTCATCTCGAAGCTTCTGTGTACAGCAGTAGTGAGAAGATAAAATGCAGCACTCACTCACATCAGTGCCAGCAGAGGCAAGCTCTGCGGTGAAGACTGCAAGGCACTCAGGTCAGCCTAGTTGCGTCTGGTATGTCTCCCTCTTATCCAGTCCCTTTAGTCTTAGTTTACTTCTAGCAGCCTGTTAGTACCCTCAATGGACTTCTTTTTTCATTAAAAAAACAAAACAAAACAAAACAAAAACCTTTAAACTTCTTTATTTCAATATATCCCTTAAACCTACAGAAGAGAGGGTAATACAATGGATTCTCCCAATGTCTTTTTCCTCACATCTATTGTTTGTTAAAATCATTTTTTGTTTTATTTGCTTTATTGTGATCTCTTTTTCCTTTTCTGCCACAAGACCTCTTTCCACACATACATTTTATTATCATTTCCAATTCAAACCAGAGGAGGGTACATGTGTCATGCCCTTGTTTACTCATCCCCATGGCAGCATGCATACTTTATGAAGAATGAAACTCTTTTCAGAATATTTTTATCACATGTCATACATGAGTTTCCCATGACATTTTCAGACATAATGTATTTTTTATCACATTCACCTAGTTACCTTCTTTTCTCCTCCTCCCATTCCCGTAGATCCCCTTCCCAACCTAGTTTCATGTCGTATTATTTACTTCTTCATTTACTTATTTGCTTGTTGTGTGCCCCAATGAGTTCATTTAGGGTCGCTTATGAACAAGGATATCCTTTTATACTCCCACATCAGTTCTCCAACTCAAGAAATTTAACACCAACACAATACTAACTTGACTTCCAGTCTGTACTCAAATTTTGCTAGTCACATCCCTCAGCAGTGTTCCTAGCAATGGCCTTTTTCATCAAAGATCTATTTTAGGATCACATATTACATGTATTTATCTTATCTCTTTAGTTTCCTTGTAATTTGTATTGACTTCTCTTCTTTTCCTCCTTTTATGTTATTGGGATTTCAGAAACAAAACATCTCATTATTTTATAGAACTTCATTTGTTTTAGTTTGCTTGCGTTTCTTGTGATTAAACTCTACAGTGATTTCAGTACAAATCTTATTGGTGAAGCACATCCAGGGGCTCAGATACCAACATAATTCTTCCTGACACTGAATTTTATTGCTTAGTCATGGTGTTTCTTCCTTTAGTCATTCAAAAGTGAGCATTTTTTTCTTTCTTTCTTAACTTGCAGGTGATGCTTGGTATCGCAAACCTGTCTTCTTTCTAATCAAATATCATTAGGGTCTTTGTGTGTGTGTGTAGGGGGTCTCATAAGGTTCAAGCTACCCTTGAACTTCAGATGTAGACAAAGATGACCTTGACCTCCTGGTTCTCCTGCCCCTACTTCTTGAGTGCTGAGACATGTCACTGCTACCCCTGACATCCATGGACCAATCTTGTGAGTTGGATGACGGTAAAGCATGGTTACTTTTCAAGTATATCAGGTTTTCCCTGCTTGTTAATTGTTTCAATATACTTTTAAAGTGTGTTCTCATCTGCTGTGTGGGATGGAGTTTGTTTTAGTTACTTACATTTAAGAACCTGGTTGAGTACATTTTGGGAACTAAGAAGAGTGCTGGGAACCTGTCAAACAATAGCTCTCAAATATTCCACTTAGTCAGTTTGCACAACACAGGGCCAAACATCATCAGGACAAGAAGTAACATAACTTCTCAAGTTAGCTCCCTCCACTCTTACAACACATTCCAGGCCATACCTTCTGCTGCTGCCAGTCAAATGACTGCTAAAATGGGCCATGTAAATATCAAATAGTTATAGCACAGCTGAAAATCAGAGGAAATGTCAGTTTTGGTGACTGAGTGCCAAACACCTGGCTCTTTGGAAACATCTTCTGCTTTATTGCAATGTTTACTTTTCATTTAGCTTGTTTGATGTTGTAAATGTCAAAATAAGAATAAAGGTGCAATGGAAATAAAATATCAAAGAAAGGCAGTCTTCGTCCCAGTAGTGGCTTTGGCAACTAAACAATATGGGACTTTGGGGAAAATTAAATAAATTTTTTTTTCTAGTCCCAAGTTTCCCATTTGTGAGATGAGATGATCGAGGTGAACTTTTAGACGGGTTTTTAAACTGAGGATCCTGTGACCTGAAAACTAATCAGCATTTTTTTTTTTGAAACACAAAAACTGTTCACCTAGAATGTTCTATTCAGCACATTTGGATCCAAGATTATTTTGGAATAGAGCAAACACCAGTAAAATGGCCCCAAGCCTTCAGAGAATAGAAACATCAGTTCGATTTAGTGTAAAGCTGCTCAAACGGTTTCAGGCTATCGGAATGACTGTCTCTCCTGAGAGAGAAGCAATCTTGCACGGTTTGGTCTGGCCAGACCCAAAGCAATGTGCCTCGTTTGGACAGTCAGACTATTAGGGAGCCATGAAAACACCAGAGACATCCTTATGAAACACAGTCGGGTGTAATGGGCTGTTTATCTGGAGGAAGGAAAGGTTTCAAGGGATGAAGACATAATAGTCTTTCAAAGACAGGAAGGACATTTTGTTTAGGTGGGACATCCTGTTGACTCATCTCCCCCAGAGGGAAACTCCAGCTCACTTGGTGTCTGTTTCACTATCAAGGCAGTGAAGGTGTCCATGTAACTAAGTATTCCGTGCAGTGCACATGCAGTTGTGATCACTGCTCCTGCCCGAGGCTTTTTCGGGACCTTGTCATGCCTCTATGACATCAGAAAGCTGCCCGAGAACTAAATGTTTTAGAGGTTCAATGATAGGAAAGGGCTCTGCTCTCCATGCAGAGGTTCCACACATCAGTGCTTCTTAATTGTTGATGTGTATATTAGTCTTAATGCCTGGCTCTGCAGAGGCATCTGAGATTCTGCAGTTCCAATAAGCCCACCGCTGTTTGGTGCTTCAAGTGTCACATGGCTACATGATCTTAGCATGGCTTTTAGAACCTCACTCCCAAACATCATTAACACCCATGTACAAGGAGAAAGGATATACCACACAGCTCTGGCAGCCTTATTTTCTCATGAAGTTTTCATTTTTCCTCCCATTACCTTATGGAGATTAATACTTTCCAATTGCCAACTCTCTATTTACACTCTACGGTGGCTTCCTACCAATCACCCAGCAACATTTCCCTGACAAGTATTGGACTGTTGATCAGGGATTGTTTTATCAGCTTACTGCACTTTATTTTTGAGACACAGAAATATGCACATATACACAGACACACACACAGACACACACACAGACATAGAGAGATAGAGATAGAGATAGAGAGATAGACAGATAGAGAGATAGAGATAAATAGACAGAGACAGAGAGAGAGACCGAGACAGAGAGAGAAAGAGAGAGAGACAGAGGGAGAGACAGACAGAGACAGAGAGAGAAAGAGAGAGACACACACACAGAGAGAGAGAGAGAGAGAGAGAGAGAGAGAGAGAGAGAGAGAGAAGCACATGCCCAGGGTGGTGTAGACTTTCTCAGGAGGATTCTCACAGCATTTCTTCTCCAAGCCATCCTGGTTTCATGGTAATGGGTGTGTGTGTGCACACACACTGTCTCTGGTTGGCCGCATACTTTCTCTGCATTTGACTTCATAAATCTCAAGCAGTCATCTTGTCGACCAGGGTGTCCTATGTGGTGCCTTTCTATTGTTTACCCCTTAAGCTCCTCCTCCTGCAACGTTACCAGGTTTGCACCCAGAACACTGGAATATAGCGATACAATCTTATGAAAATATTTCTTACATTCAAAGTGAATAAACATTCCCTGGACACCACAGCCAAATTAATAAAATTTCTCAAGACCACTTGAGATGTCACCTGCTGTCCTACTGTGCACACTCAGCCTGTTCGTTTAACCTTTCTTTAAGACGATAATACTACAAACAATCCTACTTGGTTTGGATTTCACATGTAAGCAGCTTTTACAACCTAAGCTAATGCTTAGCTTTAATCTTAAGTGATATACCTCCTATGCCCCTGACCCAGAGGGGCATGTATGTGTGTGTTCTGGCGATCATTTGTTCAAAGCAGCCAGCAAGTTGGGAGAAATCTTATACAATAAAAATCTACTATAAATGTTGGATACAGTACACTGACAGCTTGTTTGCTGTACTAAGTGACTGCCTCAAGATCAGTTGGGGTCAGTTAGAGTCAGTGATTTAATCCCTTGTAAAATACCATTAATAATTTCTGTAACGAATACTCATTCCTTCCCCATATAATGCTTTCTGTGTTGTTTAAATAAATACAGAGCAAAGCCCTTTGTCATGGACACCACAACAGGGATTGACACAGACCAATACCCACGGACTGCAGACACCGACCAATAGCCACGGACTACAAACACAGACCAATAGCCATGGACTACAGACACAGACCAATAGCCACGGACTGCAGATAAAAGGGACAAGGAGAGAAGCAGAGAATTCAAACTTGGGCTTACTCATCACCAACCTGATCCTAGAGGAAGTCTGTGATTTCCTTGCTAAATATCATGCCCATGTGGTTTCATGCCTCTGAAGTTACCTTTAATGCATTTAACCAATGCAAGAGAGGATGGCTCTGTTCCTCTCCTAAACAGCAGCCTGCAAGTAATTACACAGTCACTGTGGCCTCCTGAGAGTTTATATTGCAAGCAAAACATTGCATGTCCTTTAATCTTACTCGAATGGCAGATTTTGGAACTCATATACTATACCAATTACTTTAAGAGGCACATGGCTTTGAAGAGGCTCACAGGAACAGGAAATCTGCATCCATCACCCTAGGTAGATTGCTGCCATCAAAACAGCAGAACCCTCTCTTGGTATCTATGATCCACAGATCACTAGATGGCATTCTTTGAGGGAGGGAAAATGCTGCTACACCAAGCCTCAATTGGCTTCCCTTGGTTTACAAAGTTTATTCACATGGACAGGGGCTTGGAGATTTGAGCATGTATCTACCGCAACGCTAGCTATCCAACCTGGCTCTTATTCGTTTAAGTGCAGCACCGCTGACAGACTTTTGCACATCTCTCTTGACAAGACAGTAGGTAAACAATCTCTTCCTAGCTCAATGTGTCCCCACTATCATCTGTGTGGTTATATAATAATGATCGCCTAAAAGAAAAAAAAATATATAAAGATGACCCGCTTATTGAAATGTCACATGAAGTGTGACACTGGTCCTCTATCTAATGGAATTTAAATAAGAGTATGTTGGCTCCTAGTAATAATGTGCCAACATGTCACACTTAGACTCTTCAGGACATCATTGGCAGTGTGTTATAGTATAGCTCAAGTTCTAAAAATTCAGTAATTGTTTTGGTAATGAACCAACAAAGTATTAACTTTTTTCTGCTTATATTTGGCACAACACAGTAATCTAATAGATAAGGCATAATGATGTCCATTTTGGTGTATTTATGGAAGGATATGGCATGGGTAAGGAGAGTCAGAAATGAGGGAGGCAGAGTGAAGGTCGGCACCATTGAAAGAGTGTTTCCTCTTGTTCTGGTCTTATCAAAATAACTTTGTCATTTATAAATCCTGACTCCAAAAAAAAAAAAAAAAAAAAAAAAAGGAAACCAAACCAAACCAAAACTCAACATGTTGATACTTCAGAAACCCAATGACCTTTGTTTTCTATTAGACTATTTGATTTAAAAAACAAAAAACAAAAAACAAAAAAAAACCAACCAAACAAACAAAAAAAAACCAACAGTTTTTGTTGTGTAGTTCAGGCTGATCTTGAACTTGCAACCCTCTTCCCAGCCCTGACCTATTGCTGGAATTACAGGCATGTGCCAGCACACCTGAAAATATACTTGAAATCACATCATTATTGTTGCCAAAATTCCACTGGACTTGGGTGGCTCAGTGAGAGGACACAGGACAGAGGTCTACCTGCACACTTACTGCAAGAGAGGTCTTCCAATAATAATTGCATCAGCAACTCAATTCTGAGCTATGAGCCCTTGAGATAGCTCTAGCTACGACACTGCTCTAAAAGTGTGCTCTGAAAGAGAGAAAGCCCGAACCAAACCAGCTAAACAAACCAAGCAGCCTGCCAGATGTTCTCTCTGCATGGTATACCGCATCCTCACGCTTCAAGGGTGGCAGAGGTGATGTACAAAGTGTGGATTCTAAAGTCAACAAGGCTGTTTAAATGTTGTCTTCATCAGTGCATTAAACATTTCTTAGAGTCAAACCATATACATGCTGGAATTTGTCGTTCTAAACACATACTTTTAGGAAGAATTTTATAAACTATGAACAAAATCTATGGAGCCAATAATATGGTTTTTAGAGTGTCTACTGTTAACTGTTGCCTGAGGAATGGAAAATTTTTAGCTTAATCAGATATTCCACAATACTAAACCACAACTATTTGAAACAGTGCTAAATGATCAGTGTTAGCCCATACCAAGTGTAACTGCCTGTGAATATACAAAAAGGCACTTCTGAATTTCACTGATTTCTCTGCAATTCTGAGCACATGCTCAAAATTGGATATGAATTTTCTTCAGTGGAGTTGTAGTTAATAGTGATGACAATAAACTCATCGTAAAACTGCTGGTTAATATTCACAGGAAAGCACTACTGTGAAGAGAAGCACAAGCTGCTTAACCTAGGTACAAGAAGTAGGGGCAAGGGATGTAGTCACCCTTGACCAAGGCAACAAAACCAACCCAGCCTGGTCTGGTTCACCCGGTCTAAAATATCTTACCCTGTTTTTGCTCAAATACCAATGGTACAAGTACTACTAGGGTGTATGGAGGGTCAGGAGCTGATGACTTAGCAAAGGGCTGTTAAAAAGAAATGATGCAGGGCAAAAAAGTACCCTGGGGTGGGGGTGGGGGGAGGGGGGATAGAAAAGGCATCTGCTGAAGAACTGGAGGCACCAGCATAACACCGGCAGCTTGCTGGGGGCCCTCCACTGTGGCAAGCTAAGGCAAGGATGCTGAACACTTCCACAGCCCACGTTGGCAACTCCTTAGTGCATGGTATAGACAAAATCTAAATATTTGGGTCTAATACATTAACATGATTTGTTTACCTAACCAGATCCCTTTTGTGGAAATTTTTAGGAAAAGCTCAGTTAAAATCGTAAATTAAAAATAAAACTCAAATCCATTATTTTGTTGGGACAGCAAAATGCTGGGTTTAAGAGTGGCTAAGAATCTTACAATTTTTATGGTATACATATTCTCTAGTTTATGTGCTGTGAAACTTAAATAAGTGCAAAATCTGTGAATGTCTATGATAAAGATTAATTATCATCACAAATAGGTTGCTTTAGTCTGATTTCCTCCTGAGAAAAGTTTTTTTTATATCAAAATAAGAAATTAACACTTAACTCTACATTTCCAAGAAAAAGCATCTTAGTTGAAAATATAAGTTACATCGTTCTATATTTATATTCCAGCAGGAAATGAGTTGGCTTAGGAAAAGACTCACAGACCACGGATGCTTTTGCTCCTGCTGGCAGTTTTAACTCACACCCACATAAGCAAACAGGCACCTTAGCCCTGGGCACAGAGACACTGGTGGGATTAAGCCTATGGGATGCTTATCAGCAGTAGGCTGCCTTGTCACAGCTGATGCTGAAGTATATTTAATCACCATTGATCCCTTTGTGAAAATCAAGAAGGAAGCGAGCCTAAACCTACCACTAACGAGAGCCGCTGTCTTTGCTTAAGTCACTGAGGTAATCAATCCCCTCTGGTTAGCCAGTGGAAAACAAGGGGACTCCAGGGAGCAATCACCTGAGAAACACACACACACACACACACACACACACACACACACACACGACAACAACTATGAAACCAAGAATGTGTTCCTGCCTGCAGTTTGTCCGTTTGAAGGAAATGTCACTTTTCATCTTGTAGGGAAGGGTCAGAATGAACCAAATGAGTGTTGTTAAAAGCCTGTGAGTGAAACTCCTACCACAAGTAGAGGCGTTAGCCTTCTGTGTCAGGCCCAAGAATCCACTTGCAGAAGCAATAAGTTGCAAACATAAAGGCTCTGCAGGAGTTTTAATTGGACTATTTTTAAGGCTTCATGTGAACAGAACCCATCCACTCCAGATTGTTATTTACAAAGTACTTTGTTTTTTTTTTTTAATATCTTGATCACAGAAAAGAGAAGATTCAGAAATCACAAGACACGATCATAAAGGTTTTCTGTTTTATACCTGCCTTAATACAGCCAATTAATATCAGCCTTCCTACTGAGCCCAAAGCAGGAAGCAGCCTCAGTCAATATGCATGCTCCTGGTCTAGGCTATAAAGGATGCGTTGGGATTTTAATTGAAAATATTTAAATCTTTTGGACTGTGTTTGTTCATGTGTGTGACTAGCGTCAGGTACACACAGGGTGGAGCTAAACCCGTTAAGAAGCCATTCTTTAAATAGATCAACACTATGGAGGGTCTGTCTACATGCTAAATGACAGTGTTGGGAGAAGAGAGTAGGTGTTTAAGAATGTAACCAAAGAGACATACCATGAATCAGGTTGTCAGAGGTGATTTGAGGATAAACAGAATTCCCATTCAGACAGTGTCTGAAATTTTATGTTCAACATAATGGTCAACAGTGAGAGGGAACGGCACCGTGCTCTAGAACTTTGGCAAGAATGCTGATCGTAGCTTTTGTTTTGTAATATTTTCGAGTTAGGTTTGGCAAAAGAGATATATGAGCTTTGCTGCAAGCCCTGGTGTGCTGTCACAGGAGCACGTGTCACAGTGGGAAGAAATGGACAATCTTAGAGCCCCAAAGTGAAATCAAGCCTCCAAACATTGTTCTAGACAGCACTCTTTCTTAAAAGATTCTGAAAATTCAGTTAAAATTGTTTTGGAGGGTGTGTCAACTCACTAGATTGTTTCTTCGGTTTTGCATTCCTAAGAACATATTTTGGGGAAAAAGAAAAGACCCACAAAATTTCCCAAAAACAAAACGTCATGGAAAGATTTTAATAAATTGTACTAGGTAATCAGCTATGAATTCTGTGTATATGAGAAAGTTTCCAAGAGCTGCGTCTATTTGCTCAAATGTTTCTCTTTTCTCTTTGTGAAGAGACTTTAATAGTGACGTTGGAAGAATGAAAGTTTAAATATCGTTCTTGGGTGAAAACAAAGCATACAATTAAATCAGTCCTTTGCTGAGTTTTTTTTCAGTAGTGGGAGAGTTCCTTTGATTTTAAACTTTCAAGACAGGCGGATTCTATTTGCTACATATTTTAAAATTATACTAATCATTATCCGTCAAATGTGACATAATCCCATTAATGACTTCAAAACAGGATGATGTCAGTGACGGGGCAATGCTATTGGAATTCTACTTGGCTGATTCTGAATTCTTAACAAACTTAAGATACAATCAGTAATACGCTTTAGTTATCTAAATTGTATCTTATGATACAATTATCGCTGTACGTGATAGTTCAAAGGAATTTCCCCAAGAACTGGAAATATTAAGTCATGCAGGCAGCAGCGTATTTGTTATGTCTCAAGGAGTCTAAAAGATATTGGAGCGGATCTTTGGCACTCACACAAACACAACGGATGGATGCCAGGTGTAGGGGACACCGCCTATGAGGACTGCTAGCTGAGAATCATTGGAAAGGAAGCCCCAGGGAGAAACACCAAGGGGTTGGGAAGGAGCTCCGCTCACACTTCAGAACGCTGAGTTAGTGTTTGGGTTATCTCTCCACCACTCCGCTGCATAATTTTATCATGAGGAAGATTCAACCTCGTGCATGAAAACTAAAGTCAAGGTTAAAGTAATCTTCCAGCTGAGTACTGCGTTGGCATATGAAGAAGCCCCTCCTGAGAACCCGCTCCGCTGTGACTACTGGGACAGGTGACAATGTCCCATCACCTGAAGGGGGAAATACATCACGGAACATTTAAAAAATAGTGCTTTAGGGAACACCGCGACAGCGGCTAAGTGCTGGGACTGTGGAGCGCCCTGTGCAGGCGGGAGAGGCGGCAAGTCTGGCTGATGTTTGCCCTTCAGCTGACATACGTGTGAGGTGCAGCAGTAGGATTGCTAGGAAACATGGTCACCTCCTCGGGGGTTCCTCTGCTAGGATCCCAGAGCCAGCTTAAAGGCACAGTCTCAAGACTGCTCAGAAAGCAAACTTCCCCGCACAAGTTCCCGGTCTTTTCTCCCCATCCCACCCTGGGACACCGTCCAGTGTTACTGGGGGACATAATTGCCTGGGTCATGATGCCCCAGTCACTTGTTGAGTTGGGCGAGGGCATCTGTGGACCCAGGAACTTGGGGAGCACTGGCTGTTCAGTCGACCTGCTGAGGGAGGTCTCTTACCTGCATGTGTCCCTGGTACATTCTGCTCGGGCGTCGTCAGGGCTCCCGAGGCCGATGGCTGCTCTCCCGAGCTGGCTCGTAGAGAGTTGCAGGTCGGGCAGCGCGGCTCGGGCTCTCCGCGGGGCGCCCGGGCTCCAGGACGCAGGCGGGCGAGAGGGCTGCTGGGCGAGCGGCGCGCTGCGGAGCTGTCCTCCACGCGGGTGCTGAGCGCGCGCGGGCACGGGGACGCGGGGCCGGGCTCTCGGCGAGCGCAGTGCCGCTCGCCGCGCCTCTCCAACTCGCCGGTCCTGTGCCCCACTCTCCTCGGCGCTCACGAGGCTGCAGCGTCCCCTCCCGCCTCCGTCCGGACGCCAGCCCGCGCCTGCCGCCGCCGCAGCTGCCGAGCGCAGGGCGCGCGCCGCCCTCCGGGCCGCGTCGCCGCCGAGAGCCGCTGGCCCGGCGCGCGCGCTCTCGCGGAGCCGGGGGCGGGAGGGCGGCTCCAGCGAGCGCGCTCCCGGACGGTGCTCAGCTTGCTCCCCCTGATGGCTCAGAGAAGGAGGAGTAGATCCTGAGAGCGGTCCAGGCCTGGAACCGCGGACTTTCTGATGCAGTGTTGGCGACTCCGAGGCAGGGGACTGACCACCAACTGGAAGAAAAGTGGGAGAGAACAGGTAGTCTTTCTCGACAGGGCAATCCTGACAGAGCGTGTGTCCTGCAGGCAGCAGGCCACGTCTGGGGGCTTCAGAGGAGTTTTGTAAGCTGATTGAGCTCCAACGAGTTACCTATGCATCCCACTTCCAGCTACCTCTGATCATACTACTTAAAAATCACACTCTTTCTCCCCAGCACTAAAAGCACTCCGAATCCTGTGTAGTTGTTGTCTCTCTCCCTTAATGTTACTTTCATGACATTAGGAATCTACCTGTGCACTAGCATATATCCCAGCACAGGACAGCCCTGGCAGGTGGTAGGTACCCAACAAATATTTGCTGAAGGCGTGACCTGTTCCGTATATTGAAATACGTAGGCGGAGTGTTTAAATGGGTCCTGAGTTGAAATGACTGTGTAGTATGTGTGTCCTCCTGCATACACACACAAGCAGCAAGGTAGGTGCTTAGAAAGCCCCAACCTCTCAGTAAGTTATGGGCCCCAGTGTATTAGTGTGTTGTAATACACTTTTCATAAAGCTAGAAGTATGAAGAATGGAAACTCCCTAGGATTTGTGTTCCTATGGCTCTGTGATCAGGGAAACTTCCCAGTGTTTGGAGTGTGGGCACTAGGGAGGGAGTAGGGCAAGGGATCTGTTTACAGGAAGGTCACTTCTCAGCCTTAGCTTTCATATTGGTTGGTGAATCACAGAATACCCATTGCATTTTAAAAATAAATATGTAAACAAATACAGCAGAACCATGCATTCACCTGTGAGGGGACATGAACTTGAGAAATGATTAATCCAACTTAATACATTGAACAATGTAGCTAAAACAAGTCGGCAGGAGAGGAAGACAATAAACGGAAAGGGTCCAAGATCCCAGCTGTAGTTAAGTAACCAAGGACAATTCTCTTTAGGCTTCTGTCTCAACTCTGTGTGATCAAACTCATTGTTCTACGAGGAAAATCAAGTAGTGCTTATGTAAAATTCCACCAATGTCTTGTTTCTTAGATACTGTGATATACCACCTGTGTCTTGTTTTTTTCTTCTTTATTGGAGGGGTCCGAAGCCTAGAGGCAGGAGTCTGGCTGAGGTGCCAGTAACCGCTTCCTACCTCACTCTCCTTTAGAGCAGAGGCACCACCCTTCCTTTTTTATTGACAAGATGGCTGTTTTTGCAAACCTACACATATATTTGGGAAGAGGGAACCTCAACTATAGTATTGCCTTTATCAGATTGCCCTGTGAGTCTTCTCCTCTATGACCTTTGCATCAGCTCCTGCCTCCACGTTCCTGCCCTGCCTAAGCTCCTGACTTGATTTCCTCAATGACAGACTTGGACTGGGACATGTAAATCAAACAACTTTTATCTCCCTAAGTTGCTTTGGTCTTGGTGTTTATCACAGTGTTAGAAAAGCAAACTAGAACCGAAGGCAAATATAGATACCCTGTTGCAGTAAATATTTAAAAGCTGCTCTATGGTTCTGGCGGCTACACGTGGCTCTGCACCCACCCAAGAGTTCTGGATTCATGAATGAAACACTCACACACAGAATTATTTTAAATATGTCTTACTAGCTTGATGGTTGGGCACTTCCAAACCTCCCCACAGCTAGCACACACTTTCTTCCAGTATTCCTGAGTTAACACTTTCTAAATCTATAGTTTATCTTTGCTGCCCCGTTTCCTTCTGGGCAGCTTTCCCTTTGCACCTACATTTCGGCTATCTCACCCTCCTGCTCCTTCACAGAGTGGTCCATCCTAAGACCCTCTCATGACAGAATTTCTTCCCCCTCCTGCATCACCCCCACCACATTTCTTGCCTGGGAATCCTAAAAGTACCGCCTCTGTCCCCCTCCCCAGCATTGACCATTGGCAACTTTATTTCCCAATCAAAGCCAACTGGGGGCAAGCTTCCTTTAGTCTACATGTAGGACAGTGCAAACAGGTTTTTAGGATAACACAATAGCATGTGAACACAAGCCAATACAGTATCTTGTCTGTGTGTCTGCTGGTGACCAACTGCGAGGGAAGAGTTGAAAATTGTAAATGACTGTGCACATGAATATGCAAACAGACATTTTCTAGTTCAGATACAAAGGAGTGCTGATTTCCTGGGATCTTAACCACTACAATATTTAAAAGGAGTTATTTATATGATCTGAAAAGCATGGGGGAAACTCTTATAGTTTGAATTGAAAGTTTTGGGAATCAGTGAAGGACCACTGGCACCAAGGATTGATTCTGTGGTATCGATTATATTACCTCATAGCAGACACAAGAAACCAATAGCTATAAAATCAGTCAGTGTGGCTAGCAACTAGAGTTCAAGAAAGAATTCTCATTTTCTGTTTAAACCCAGGTAATTCACTCGTAAAACCCCTCTGTTAAGGTATTCCTCTCTTAGGCAATAGAAGATAGACTGAGTCACATGAAAATGTCTGAAGAGCAATTTGAGCAAAGCAGCTGTTTGTGGGCTGGACAATGAGGCTCTGCCCGAAGATGCCAAGGAAAGCTTGCATAGGGTGGTTATGAATGAAGAACAGGGAAGCCATTTTTTTCTCAAGGAAGTCTGGAACTGGAGGTTCCTTCACTAAATCTGATTGTCTAAGAGTCAGTTTCAGATGCCTACAACTGTTGAGTAGGATTTGTTCAAGTGGGAATCAGAATGTTTGGGCTGTTCCAGTCTCATAGTCTAAGTGATTAAACATTCATGTGCTCCCTTGTTCATATTTATTTCAAGTAGGATATGTGACTGCACTCAGTTCAACTTCCTAACAGGAGAACAGGAGAACATTCTACCATGGCAGAAGGATAAATCAGCCTAGACTCTTTGAAAGACCTAAGAAAAAACACCACTGAAATTTCATCTCTCCTCCTATTTATGACTTTGTATCTAAAGATCTTTCCTCAGCTTTAACTTTAAATCTCTTTTGTGATTCAACTATGTCCTTCCGAACCTATACACAAATACAAGCTCTCTGGGCGAAGCTAGTTGGCTGAATATCTGCTGAAGAGTCTGCATCTTGGAAGAACACTGACTCACAGAATCATCTAACAATTTATGCATCTCATAAATATTCACCCAAATCTAGCATCTCAGATAAAAATGCAAAAGAAGTTGACTTATAATATATTTGTAGAAATCCTTTTTTACAAATTAGATTGTTTCAAAGGAATCTTGTAAGGAATAACTGTGCATAACGTCTTTGTTCTAAGACTGCATCAATAGAAACCCTTTTTGTATAATCTCTGCTCCCTTCTCAAGGAAGGTTAATCTGAGTTCCCTCAAACTTAACTAGACAGTGGGCTAGGAAAAGGTGGTAGGGTTTAAAACAAATGTAAGTGGTTCCAGCTGTGCATCTGTTATATATATATATATATATATATATATATATATATATATATATATTCCTAAAATAAGGGACACATCTGATATCTGTCTTATTTTATCTTTAATAGGATTTACTGTTTTCATGTTGATGATACATTTGTGCTAAGACAGCTTTGAAGATGAATATGTTGTTTGACCAAACTCCAACAACTCAGTGCATACTGTAAACTTGTCTGCACACATAGCATGAGAGGAAAGGTCAGTATGGATCTTTTAGCCATTCCTATACATAGACATAGCATTCAGCTGCCGTAATGTCAGCTTAAGCCTCAGCCTCACTTAGAGGTGGTTGGGCTGTATGGCAAAAATCCATTAAGGCATGCCCTGTTTCTAAGGAGAAGAGCTAAAAGGTTTTTCACATTGTTTGCAACTGAGAGTGGATGTGTTTGAACATCAGACCTAAGCTCCAGAAAACATTACCCACTTTGTCATTAAACCCCAAGGACACTTGTTACTCTAAGGTCTATGTGTGCTCCAAGGTCTATGTGTGCTGGGAGCTTGTCAGAAATGTCCTCTCCCATTCACGTTCCAATGCACTGAGCTGAAGTCTGCGTTTTAACGAAGTCCTCCAGTTTGCTTTGTATGTACCTTAAAATTTGAGAGGCATAACTGCCCGGAGACTTTAGTTCATTTGTGGAAAAGTGTGCAAAGCTAATTTTCAACCTGCCTGTGCCAACACAAGGACATCAGTGCCAAGAGTGAAGTGCAACCTGTGTTCCTCTCCATGTAATCCACTTCGGCTGTATTTTGAGCAGCCTGTGGGTTTGCCATTCAATCTGAGCTCACTGCCTTTCCTGCAGATTGGCTGCTTTCAGCGCAACTCAAACCATGAGAAGGCTCCAAGGATTGGGAAGAGCTCAGTCTACTCTGTATTGATCAAAATAATTTTGCTTATTAGTGAGTGAGTTTTCCTGAATATTGTTAAATGGATATTGCATATCCAAAAGTTTAAATCTTTGGGAAAGCTGTTCTAGTGGACTAAAGGGAAAAAATGAGGTATAACAGCTTTTTGGTGGTTCGGCCTCCTTTTATAATCTGTGCAGTTAAAACCCTGTTGTGGAAAGATGGTGTAGGAGAGAACAAAGTCAAAATAGCTGTAGACTCAAATTACTATGACTAATTGGTTTTTTATTGTGTTGAAGGAGGAAAATTTTGTTAAAGTTTGTTTCTGTGCCCTCTTTTGTCTCTGACACAATGGAGTTATTAGCTGCTCTTCTGGGCTTTTGATCTTGGAGGATGGAGAAGCACACACAGCCAAGAGGCTCCCTGGGAGCCAGATGAGGGAAAGGTCAGCAATCAGGGATGCTGGGTCAAGAAGATGGTGGTGATGTTTTTCCAGCGAACAAACAGACAGAGCTCCTGTTAGGTTAATTTAAGAAATTACAGAAAATAATCAGCATTTCTTCATTACTATGCTAGTGTCCCTTCACATACCTTCATTGTACTAAATATTAAACGTACCTTTTGGAATCTTAATCCAGAGAGAAAATGTTTGTGGACAAAGTTCACTTTATCCTCCTTTCTTCTCTGTTGCTATTGCAGGCCCTAAACTCTCGATGATTTCAAAGCTGCTTTGAGCATGCTGGGCTTCTGCTCCTGTCTTTCCTGCAGTCAGATTGGTTCCATGGAGGCAGGCCCCACCACTTAACTCAAGCAGTAGCATCTAAGCAGTTCAACCCCATCTACCAGGTCAAAAGCCTTCACTGGCTGACAAAGCAAGCCATCAGCTTCTTATTCACAGCCTAGGATCCATTTGCTGCTCAGAGCCACAGAGCTCCTTTCCCCAGGCTCTCTGCCTGAGAAACCAACTAATGTGAGGGGAAAGAGCTGGCTCTTGGGATGGGACATGTAAGTACTGTTCCCCACAGTCCTGTTGTTGCTGCCTCTCACACGATCATGCTCATCATTTTATGTAGGAGCTGGGAATCCAAACTCTTGAACAACAAGCACTCTTACCTACTGACTATCCCTGCAACAAATAAAGGTCATCTTAACCTCCAGATAAAATATCTATGGTATAAAATATCTACAACCTGCACAGCTGGGTCCTCGAAACATGTCTAGGAGAAGCGGGAATGAAGAAAGGACAGACACATAGACACACATACAGAAAAACTGGGATCTATACCTACTACACAGCAACCTAGAGCCTTAGCATATTTATTAAGTACAGTACAGGAGTCTGAATCTGCAGAGGAGCACTCTCTGGTTGCCATCTCGAGGAAGAAGCTGGTTTTTGCACACATGGCCAAAATTTATGCTGGGACCAAAGAGGAAAACTGCCAACTGCCTGAGCCTGACCCAAGGAAGGGTCTGTCAATTCCCACGGGCTGCTGTCAATAATACATATTTGCTCAGGGCCTTCTCTGATCTCTACACACCTTCCATCTGGTAGGAATTCCTTTATGAGATGAATTCTTAGGCACTTATAATCTCAGTACTGAGTAGGTAGTTAAAGACAACTGGAAGAACTCTGGATCTTTCTGGCCAGTGAGTCAGCTTACTTGGTGACTTCCAGGCTAAGGAGAGACCCTGTCTCAAAATAATGGTGGATGATACCTGAGGAATAACACTCCTACCCTTCTCATGAATACACAAACATGAGGTAAAATTCTCTCAATACTTCTCCTTTGATTAAGTATTTTTATGCTTCTCTTTCCTGTTAAGTAGAGGAAGAAGGACAAGAGACTAGTTTTAACTATTTCATTTTCTGATACAACTCATATCTTTGTAGAAATTCAGTACAATGGTCACAAAGGAGCATGATTTACTTCTGGAGTAGTTGGAGAAGCATGAAATGTTGATGATAAGATATTTTAAAAATAACTTAATGTGAATACAAAATCCAATTACAATTATTTAAAAAAAACATTAATGATAGGGCTGGAGTAGTGAGTCTGCTGTTAAGAGCACTGGCCATTCTTCCAGAAGACTCATGTTCCATTTCAAGCACCCACATAGGTAGCTCACAACCATCCGTAACTTCAGGTAATCTGATGACTTTCTGGCCTCTGTAGACACCAGGCATGCATGTAGTTCACAGACATACATGCAGATAAAATACCCATACATGGAAAAAAACAGAACCAAAATATCATAAAGGAGTGAGCCACTATACCTTGCAATTTTAAAAGATTTAAAAAGTCAACTGTGGAGTTGCTTCCTGCCTTCTGTGCTTGAAGCTACCAGGCTGCTCCTCACCTTCCAGCTCTGTGCTTCTGATGCCTTCCTCTTGCAACTTTCCACGTTCCAGGGCTAGAGAATCTGTGCATTTACTTCTGGCCTCTGCTGTGTCGGCTACAAATGAAGCTCTTGTTACCCTGGTTTGCTGGTGATCACACAATGGTTTTCTGGATTATCAGAATCTCCTCCAAGGAATTTATAATTGTTTATCTGTAGATCTTCCTCCTCCACAAGGCTGTGAGAGCCTAGCAAACAGACATTTCCCTCATCACTGCTGTTTCCACAGTGCTGTACAATGGGCGGAGCACATTTCAACTTCGTAAATGCTGGTTGAAGCATAAGCCTCTCTAGCTGTCTAAAGAGCACCAAATGTACTTTCCAAGAGATGTTAATCAAGGCAATGTTATGTTCATCCATTTTGCAAAATAAGGAACTCAGTACTCAAAACTAGTGAAACCATTTAGTCTGCCTAATGAAAATTTATTTCCAGGCATCTGCAATGTCAGTGCTATAAAGTTACAGTGAAGAGAGCCAGCCAAGATCTTGGGAATCACCCATCATGCACTTCATGCCTGAATGAGGCAGGGGACTGATGTGATCTGTTCCACTGCCCTCTTTGCTCTGCTTATATGACCTGCAATGCCAAGGTCTGAGAGGGAGTGACCAGCTGGCCAGTCTCTTAGATTTCCTGCATATTGAGGCTGGCCTGGAAGAGCTGAAGCTCGCCTATACAGCAAAAAGAAGGAAAACTTTATAATTTTTATAAATTGGTAGGTGGTTGGTATACATTTGATAGTCTCTATTATAAAAGGATCGGCCTCCCTTGATACCATCTAATATTCTGAAGGGAATCAGTTCAGTTGAGGAGATGGGGATATATTTCAACCTTGGGAAGCCCCAAACTTTGCAAAGGAAAAAACAACTCATGATATAAATATCAATGAGTGGTAATACTTATTATATAAATACCTTTTATAACTAAAAGCTTTAATAACCTAATAGGAACATGATAAATACATGATCAGGAAATTCATAACACTTAGAAATAAATAGAAATAACCAGTAAAAATGTTATTAAAATGTGTGGAGATGTAGACCAGTTGGTATGCTGCCTGCCCAGTATGCTGGAAACACTGGGCTCCATCATCATGAGTTTAGTGTGGTGGTACACACCCATAACCCCAGTATTTGAGAGAAGAAGGCAGCAAGATCAGGAAATTAGGGTCATTTTCTGCTACAGAGTGAGAAATAGGTCACCTTGGAACACATGAGACTCTGACTCAAGAGAGGAGGGGGCAGGAAAAATAGTAATAAAAGATGTGAAATGTGTAACTAAATGTAAGTGTCACTGTCACTAAACTGGAGAAATTTTATTAACTATTTATTTGAAGATAATGCTAATTTTAGAGAAGGATTTGAGATGAATTTTATTCTGACATTGCAGGGACTATATTTTTATCAGTCTGTCTCTTCAAGAGATTGTTTAGCAAAATAAATGAAATGTTTTGACATATTTAAATTCAGTGATCTTCCATTTCTACCCTCAAAACTTAAAAACCTACTTTTATTTCTGTGTGTGTGTGTGTCCATATGTATATGCTGGAGCCCATGGGTGTCAGATGAGGGTGCTGGATGCCCTGACATCAGAGTTAAAGGAAATGGTGAACAACCTGATGTAGGTGATGGGGATTGAACCTGGGTCTTCTGCAAGAGCAGTTCATGCTCTTAATGGTGGAACCATCTCTCTAGGCCCTCAAAACTTTTAAAATAATCACAAAATTTCCCTAATATTTATGTGGAACATTTAATAATGGACTACTGTGAACAACTTAAGTGAATAGTGATAGTAAAATGGTAATTTATTAATTTGCTAAAGGGATACCTCATCTTATTTTAAAATAAAAACTTATGTCAGTAAGTAGGAATGAGAAAAGTGCTTTTGGTTTAGAATGTATGTCAGTGGTAGAGTGTTTGACTAGCATGCACAAGGCTCTGAGTACTAGCCCCTAAAATATAATTTCCCTTGTAATCCCTTGTAATGTGTCCAGGAATACAGATATGTTTGGGGGATATATATATGTATATATATATATATACATATATACATATATGTATACATATACATACACATGTATATGTATATATGTGTGTGTAGTGTATATATATATGAGTGTATGGATATATGAGTGTGTGTATTACAACAGTGTATATGTGTATGTGTAGATGTGCATATGTGTGTATGCACATCTATATCTACCTCTCTTTATGTACATGTGTACACACGTGTAATCTGATCTCTGGCACTTTCAACATGAATATTCACTATCATCACTTACAAAATGGAGGAATTCACTCAATATCAAAATTCATTATGAAAATAAAAATTTTTAAAAATATGTGGAAGTTCCAAGCAAATGCTAGGAATACTCTGACTCCTGGCCAGAGGCTGCTTTGGTAGAGCCCACTAGGCTTACTTTACCTGTCCCAGACAGCAATGGGGCATCCAGGCACGGCTTGCATTGTTGCTGTCATTTCTCCACCCCTTCTTGAGTGTGCACTCACTCAGGATTGTGGGAGGTTTCTGCCAGAACCTCAAGTGATCCACCTGCTCAGGTTCCATTCAGATGTATTTTCTGGCTCTTTAGTTTATATTTGCATTATAGCACCTATTTTCTCTAGGGTAAGTAGAAAATGTGTTTTGCATTTATTAGTGTGCAGTTTCCATTTGTACAGCATGCAAGCATGCATACTAATGAGGTCATTAAGAGTTTAATAATTAAGTAATTGGTATTTTACAAGCTTCATGTCATGCCAAAATTCTTCATGCTCGTTTCAAAGCTGTTGAAGAGTATTTTGATGGCATTTGATGAAATTGTTTGAAGGGTTTGATGGGCTGAGAATATAGCTCATTTTGAGCAACAAAATATAGACTCTTATTAACTGAAAAGTTGCCATTTTTCCAGGTATTGAAGATGATGAGAGATGGTGCGTGTGTGTGTGTGTGTGTGTGTGTGTGTGTGTGTGTGTTTTGTGTGTGTCTCTCTCACTTTCACACATATGCTCATGCACACACACACATACAGAGAGAGAGAGAGAGAGAGAGAGAGAGAGAGAGATAGTGAATAAAAATTTATTTGGAATTCAGTATTCCTGGAATGCCCTGAGTTCTGTCTCTTTGATATTGTGAGTTTATATCAGCTATTACATTGTGTTTTCAAATTTTGTGAAATGAAGTTTGTCATTAAGTTTTATCATCAGGAACATAAAAAATGAGAGATTGATAGGGGCCTTGAATTTAATTTCAGTGATTTTTGTGGGTTAGGGAGGGAAATAGACACATTTGTATAATAGATATGGGAAGAATATTTTAGAGAACAATTTCCTATGCTTAAACCATGTGACATGGGGCCTGTGACAAAGAATCATAAGTCATAAGTGAGTACCTGGTCACAGTTCCCTTCCCTGTGCATGCCAAACATTCATCCCATTTTGCATCTTGGTGGCATGGTGAGACAGAGACAGGACTCAGTGACTCAGGTTATAAATCATAAGGGTTCATGTTGACGCTATCCATAAGGATCTGAATATTTCAAGTATAGCAGGGCTGAGCACTAGAGTCAGACCCTAGAGCCTTGTCCCCCTAAGTGACCCTTCTTCTCTAGGTAGCACCTAGGCTTGGCCTTCCTACCTGGCCTGCATAGCAGGCTGTACTGCTACTTTTTTTGTCATAAATGGCAGGAAGTCCTTTCATGCTTCCTCTTCACTTGGATGGCCTCTTCTTCCGCATCCTTGTCTTTGTCTCCCTACTCTTTCTTGGGGTTTTCCTAACCATTCTCCAGGCTTCTGGAGTAATTAAAAGCACTTGATTCCATGAGCACTCATAGATTCCATTCTAAAGCTTTCCAAACTGTAAAAACATGTCATGGTTGCCAGTGAAACCTACTGAAGGCTTGAACTTGACAGAATGGGATTTATGGCATAGGTGGAAGAAGAGTTGCAAGTTAGATGCTGCTGCTCCTGTGGCTTTTCTCTTCTGTTTCCGAGCTAAAGCCATGCTGGACAGGTCTGTTCTTCCCAATCATTTAGGGATAACTAAGTACTTCTTTTTTCTTGAGGCAAGTCAAGGACACAGCACGGTTTCTGGAAATGGAGCTTAATGAAGAAGACTAATGGTATATTACGAAGAACAGTGTAGGTCTTGCAGTCCATGTGACATTAGGGGACTTTGCTCTTACAGTTACTCTGCCAAAGTCCTATTGAATTGTTTCTTTTTATACCCAGAGCAGAGAATCTTGAACCTCAAAGGCAAAAATCATCCCTACAGTAAGAAAAACAGCTGCAAAATCTTTGAGGTTTGAGAAGGTTCCAACATTTCACAACTCGAAACTTGTTCTTTGTGCTTTGGTCAAACAAACAAAAAACAAACAGCATGTTACTGGCTCTGCATTCTCTCAAGGGTTTATATCAACAGGAAAATTTCCTTAAGAATTTGATTAGCAAGTCATTGCTACCTTAATATTGATTATTAATTGTTTCTCTCTCTCTCTCTCTCTCTCTCTCTCTCTCTCTCTCTCTCTCTCTCTCTCTCTCTCTCTCTGTGGGTGTGTGTGTGTGTGTGTGTGTGTGTGTGTGTGTCTGTTGGAAGATATTTTCAAAGCAGAATCTGGCAGTCATGTGTTCCCTTTCCCCTGTTCTATTTCTAATGTCCATGGATGAGAAGCCAAAATGAATAACACTGCTGTCATTATTACCAATTTAAGATGTGCAAAATGTCTCACTGATATTTTGCAGCTATTATGCATACTAGACAGATGCAGCTATTGTAAGTCACTGAACTGCACTAAATGAAGACCTTTCTTCATCCCCTTGCCTGTGAAATGGAGATAACAATGCCTATCCTTAAGAGTTGATTGTGGGGCTATAGAGATGGTTCAGTGTTTAAGAGCACTGGCTCCTTTTCCACTCAGCCAACGTTTAATTCCCAGCATTCACATAACAGCTCACATCTGTCTGTGACTCTAGCTCCAGAGGACCCAAGGCCCCATATACATTCAGGCAAGACATCTACTTGCATAAGTAAATAATAATAATGTTAAAGAGACCCTCTTACAAAGATTGCAGATGATTATTGTTTTATGTACATCACATATAAAGAATAATTTGTGATGAATATAATTTTGATTATGGTGATTCTATATGGATGGATTCCGTCCATCTTGAATCCTCTCATTCTCTATAATGCAGATTAGATCCAGCTTTCTAGTGTTATCACACCTGTGAGACATTGTTGGTGACATCTTAAACGTTGGCTCACACATTTTAACTAGGACATTCACTGGAGTTACCCAGTAAACTCTGCTACATTCCCTTTATCAATCCACCATCTTGCTTTCCTAATCCATGAAATCTTTTTTTTTCCTCCTTATGCTAAACTAATCACTTTTAAATTCAGTAGACTAACAGGGAAACCAAAAAAGACCCACCCCCATATATTCCTATACTCATATATATTCTTTTGTTTGCATTCGTGCCTAGAAGTTTTTACTCTCTTCTCCACACAAACTCTGTACCTGGACTGTTCTATCTCTCATGTGATGTTTTGTTCATTGGTTCTTTGACTTCTCATCAGCCACTGATTGACAGAGACAATGTTTTATTTCTAAGAAACAGTTATTGAGAGCACCAAAATCTTCCCAGAAATGATGATAGTTATCAATGGCAGCCATCAGTGTCCTGATCTTTTGGAAGGCATTATGAAATGTCCTTGTTTTAGACCCAATTTTTATTGCAAAAAAAATGTACTTTTAAGGACATTCATTATGATGTAAGCTCATGGACAATTTTGAAATGCAAAACATTTGGAAAT
>JADRCD010205740.1:0-21459 GCA_019843815.1 Montemys delectorum | reverse complement strand
AAAAAAAAAAAAAACTGAAATCAATTAATAAGCAATCAAACTTACTTAATGTTATAGATTGCTCAGGGAACCCCTGTAGTTTTGCTGTGAGTTGCTAAAGAGGTTGTCTTGGAAGAGGGTAAAGCAGCATATTTTTGCAGTAACACACTGGCATAAGGGCTGTTATTGAAACCCTATCCAAACACAACATTATTTTTTGTTAAATATTTGAATCAATTCAAACATCTGGACAATGGTAAGAGTTTTATAAAATGTCATGGGCTAAATGTTTCACATATCTTCTCATTCTTTGATGGCACCAGACTGGAAAATAATTTGGAGAAAACCAATTTTTATGAAAATGCTGGAGTTGAATATGCAAAACCTAGTTGATGATCTTTCCAGTGCAGACACCCAGTGAGAACTTCAGGGAGGGAAGTAAGTCAGAGTCTGGACTTTGAAGAGATCCCTAGGTAATTGTGATGTGCAGCCATGGCTAGCTGGGGAACCACAGACACAGGGCCTACCAGCTGCTCTTCATCTCCATGGCAACAGTGGAAGAAGCAGACATTAACTGTGGCACTAAGTATTTAGGGTGATGCGAGTTTGCGTTTAATTACTAGATTTGCATTGTCCTTATAGCCCGTTAGTGAATATCTTCTCTGGCCTGTGCCTAAGATCTGGGTACGCTGCCTCCAGGTGAATGCTTTTGGTTATAGATTCTTATAGGCATCTACTAAACACACATAAAAGAAAGCTATATTAGAAACCAAGTCAATAAACCCTTTTCTCTAGAGACTAATACCGTTAAAATAAGAGCATACAAAATAAATCTAATTTTAAGTATAAGCAATGGAATAAAGTAGAACAGTGTATAAGTAAATATAAAATGCTCAGATACACATTAAAGAGCACTGCTTACCAAGCCTTGACTATTATAATGTATATTTAATTCAAGCCTGGTGTGCCTTGCTGGAGCCAAACTGGAAAGTGAGTATATTTGACTTTATTAGACACTAGAGTTCTGTCCCTTGTTCTCAAAACTCTCTATTCTTTGGGTTTTTGGAAAGAAGTGTGTTTTTCCTGTAATGTCATCATGGAGGGAGGTTAACACTAGCACTGTGTATACGGTTTTTTCCCTCTGAACATTTTGTATTTTGATTGCTTGCTTCCTGCTCTCCGTTGACAGAGATGCCCGCTCCTCCCACAGGATCACGTTTATAATGATTTCTTTTTTCCTCCTGTCAAGAGAAGGTCCTTGCCTGAGTCAGTTCTTCTCCCCAAGCTTTCGTGCATGAGGCTTTATAATGTCCTTTAGCACGCCTCTGTTATTTATCAAAACCATGACAATAAGGAATGTATTAAAATTACAACATTGCTCAATTTCATCTTTTTTTTTTTCCTTTTTCAAATCAGGAAGTGTCTTTAAACAACACCGAGTGTTGATTATGTGTTGTGTGTGCATCCCCTGACCTATCTTAGGGACAAGAGTGCTTTACTACCTGAAGTCCACGTAAATCACAGGGGGAAAATTAAAGAACGATTACGTGGCTTCATAAACAAGTTTAGTTGTGCAAATAGACTTAAAGTCCTTTTTAAAGATCTGGAATTCAACTTTCTCTACTGTGGTCTTGAATAGGCAGGAAGACAAACATTGTTTACAATCTATAGTGGCTTTTTCTAAAACTGTGAGGAAGGAAAACACACATTACTTGAAAATCCTTTACACTTATGAAACATTGTAAAATCAGTGTTATATATGTTGTAGAAAACCAGGAAAATGTAATTAAAAAAAAAAAAAGAAAAGTAGGAAAAAACCCTCCAAGCTTCATTACTTTCTTTCTTTTTTTTCCAACTTCATTTCTTAAGGGTAGAACAGTTGACACTTTCAACAGAATTATGAGTTATAAAAAATAGATTCATAATTCAGAAAGGTCTTATAGGAGGTTAAAGTTATTTTTCCTAGCATGTTAATATTTGATTATATTTAATAGCAGAATACACTAAATGGACACTATAGGAATTTAAGTAAGGATTCCTAACAATTATTTTGTGTTTTAACTAACCCAAACCAGTACTTACTCCTCATTCATGGGTACTGGAAAGCTGTCTTCAGGAGGCAATCTAGCATGCATCAGTTATTTACCACAGAATTATTTCCTGGGACAATATTGTGAGCTAATGGTGTTGCATAAGTAATCTTGTGAAATGCCTACAGACCAATGATATGAAAAAAAATCAGATTTTCAAGCTTAGGTGCATTGTCTGAAATATGTCTTCAAGAATTAAAAAGCATATGCTACAAAATACACTGTAAAGCACCAAATGAATGAGGTAGTGCTAAGCTCTTGAGTCTGATATCTCTCTCTACAGTTTTCTGCAGGTCAGACATTTCTGTAGTGCATATTCTCTCTCTTTGATGGTATTTTGAAAACAAAATCAACAACACAAGTTAACAGGCTGCATCGTTTCCTGGGTACCATACTTGGGACGCAGAGAAAGAGATTTAGAGCACCAAGCATCCTCAGAACATTTCCTGTGTTTCTAATCACACGGCAGCTGTTTGCTCTGTAATAGTCTGACCTGAGTTTTATAGAAGCAACATTTTTTAATTGAGTGCTTTGAAGAGACTTCAGAACCATGTAGAGAGCCGAATAGGGGCCCTCTGTGTGGTGGGGCTGGCTTGTAACACAGTTTGAAATGGTTTTCAGGCACAGTTACAGCCCTCCCTGTTGGTTCCCTCCTTTCTCAGGAATCAGTGCCCACGCACCAACACTGTAATGGTTTGGATAAAAACCCATTTATGCAAAAATAGCATTGGGAACCAGAGCTAGCAGGAACTGTCCCTCTTGCTCCCTTCCCAGCCTCAGCAGTAAGAAGGTCACTAGAAACCACCTCAGGTATGGCTCTCTGTAGGTGAAAACTGTCTGGGTCGAGCTATCTCACTCTTGGACTGCTCACTGTGAAATTTTTCTGGAGGGCATAGCACTGATTGCCAATGACCTTTCCTTTAATGATAGAACTCACAAAATGGAGCCCGGCTTTTTTTTTTTTTTTTTTTTTTTTTTTTTACTTTGGTAGGAGCAAGTAGTGAAACAGAGGGAGAAGCTTACACTATAGAACATGAGTAGTTTTAGTGTCATAGGAAACACATTTGACCATCAGTATTTATGGTCCCACATCTTGAATTCAACCAACCAAGAACTGCAAATATTTTTAAAAATTGTATTTGTATTGAACACATACAGGCATTTTGTTCTTGCCATTATTCTCTGAAGAATTTAGTACAACAATTATTTACATAGTATTTGTGTTGAGTTAGACACTGTAAGTCATGCAGGGATGACTTGTAGTCATTCTACAAAAGGATGTAGGTAGGTCATAAGCAAATATCAGTTTATATGAACAACTCAAGCATCACATATTTCTTTCTTTTTTTTTTTTAAAGATTTATTTATTACTATACATAAGTACACTGTAGCTGTCTTCAGATGCACCAAAAGAGGGCATCAGATCTCATTACGGATGGTTGTGAGCCATCATGTGGTTTCTGGGATTTGAATTCAGGACCTTTGGAAGAGCAGTCAGTACTCTTAATGGCCCAGCCATCTCTCCAGCTCCAAGGGAGAACGGGAATCGAACCAGGGTCCTCAGTCAGTGCTCTTAACTGTTGAGCCACCACTGAGCCACCGCTCTAGCACCACATATTTCAGTACCTATGGGGGGAACAGGTCTTGCAATCCATCCCCCACAGATATGGAAGGATGATTGTACTGCAGTTCTCCCACTGGGTTGGGTAGGAGGAGAAGACATGAGTCAGCTCTTGGAAGAGAGGGACAAATGGATTTTTCAGAGGCCATTCAAGGGCCTGGGCTGTCTGGTACAAGTGGCTTTGTGCCACCTGTGATCACAGGTGTGTCATCTGGTCAGTGGCAGAGTTTTACAATAGGGACAGCATGGAATCACAGAGTCCCTGAATTGAAGGGACTCTGGATGCTTGCCTTTGGGTTTGAACTCAGGGCTAAAGGGGCTGCTTACCAGTTGTAAATGCTTTCTCATAGCAACAGAGACCTTCAGATCCTAAACCAGCCATTCAGTGCAGTGAGATAGGTGCTTCTACATGCATGAGTCAAAGCTTATCCTCCATTGGCAGCCAAGCTTTGGTGACTGAAGTAAAGTCATAGCAGCTGTTGAGAAATCATTGATCATTATTTTTAAAAATCAAATTCTTAATTACTACACAGTAATTCATATACTTAAAAGGTACATCATGACATTTTAACATACATAAATGATCATCCTCTAATTTTTTTGTTTGGAAAATTAAAAATTCCTTCTGTGAACTTTTATGAACTATAATTGTTGTTGACTCCAGTGCCTACTGCGCTATGGGATTTTAGGCACTAGTCCTCCAGAGCCGATGAGATGACTCAGTGGGTAAAGACACTGGCTGCCAAACCCAGCAACCGACGTCGATCCCAGGAACCCGGAGAAGAAAGAACCAACTCACTGGTGTTGTCCTTGGGCTTCTGCAGGTATGCCATGGTGTTTTACACGCAAGAACATGTGCATGCATGCACACACACATAAACACACACAGTTAAATAATAATGTTCTTAAAATTGAGAATTGGCATACATGACTTTCTATATTTCAAATAGAGTTATATAAGATTCTGTGGACTTAAAATTTCTTATTAAATTTATAAATCTCAGTAGTATGTTTTAAATTTTTCTTTTACACTTAACAGTGTACCTTAATTTTCTTTTTATATTAGTAAATCACTATTTTTGTGCTTGGATAGCATCTACATGGAATGATATGTCTTGATTTGTTTAAAGATTTTTTTTGAGACAGGGTTTCTTTGTGTAGCCCTGGCTGTCATGGGAATGCCTTCTATAGACCCAGTGTAGCTTTGAGCTCAGAGATCCACCGGCTCTGCCTCTGAGTGCTGGGATTAAAGGTGTGTGATATCACCACCTGGCTTAAAGATTCATTTTTATTATTTTTAATTACATGTATGCATATGTACGTGGCTATGTGCATGTGAATGCAAATGCTCCCGGGAGACAGAGACATTGGATTCTCAGGAGCTGGGGTTACAGACAGTTGTGAGTTGTGGGTGCTGAAACTGAACCCAGGTCCTCTGGAATAGCAGCAAGTGCTCTTAACTTCTAAGCCATCTCTCCAGTTCCTCTTAATTTGTTTTAAGTGCCTTGCTTATAGACTTTTCATTTACTTTCAATTTATTTGATTAATAGGACTCCATTATTTTAAGTTATTAGTGGCTATAGAATACCAGTGTGAGAAATGATATGTATTGACTTTCCAGATATTTCCTTTGCTTACATTTCTAAATGTAGACTCAGTGGGTTTGAACCATACACATTTAACATTTTGACTTCAATAGCCAATGTACTGTCCCAAGCTTCTTTCATTTTGTTATAAACTAGGCTCCAATCACAGTCAGAGTCTTTGATGTCATCAGCTCTTCCCTTGTCATGTGTTTCAGAGTCTTATTCAGAGCTGAGCACTCCAAAATCTCTTATCCTCTTCATCTTGACCAGTTGTGGGTCTCTGTGTTAGCATTGACTACAAAAAGAAGCTTCTCTGATGAGAGTTGAGAGACACACTGGATATGTATTCAGAGAAGAACTTAGGAGGCAGTTTTTACTATATCCATTTAACAGAATAATAGCATTAGGTTCTATTTTAGGGGCTATGACTTACTGGCCATGGGTTTCCTTCTGGTTAATGGTATCAGGCATGGGTTCTATCTTATGGAGTGGGCTTTAAGTCCACTCAGAAAGTGGTTGGTTACTTCCATAACAGTATCCATGCTGCTATTAGTATCTTTCCAGGCTCATGGTTACTGTAGTCTACAGCTTGCTAACACTGTTGATTATTTTCTTCCTCCTGTAGCATTCTTAGACCCGCCCAGCACTGCGAACACTAGCCAGTAGGGATGAAACTTAGGGTTGGTACCAGCTTGATTTCTCCATGTCCTATGATAATGGTATGTGGGAATCTTATCATCAAGTTCTGAAGTGTAATTTTGAGCATAAAAATAGCCCGTAGTATTTGTGAGAGACAGGACCAAAGCCTTGAAAACAGGTAACTCATACGTGGCATTGGACTTTTTATTTGATGGTCTAAGATGTCTGGAGGAGATAGTCTCCCTATTATAGGATAACTCCATTATTTCAGTTCTCAGACAAGATTTTACTCCATAGCCCAGTCTAGCCTGAAGTTCATCATATAGCCCAGGGTAGGCTCTTGGCAATCCTTTCTCCTGTGTGTTAGGATCATAGTCGTAAGTCACGATTCTTTCATTCCTTTGAATTTCTGAAAACCATTGCATTGTATAGATATACTACATTTATTTATTCCCTTATCAGATAATATACATTTAGACTTGTCTTCAAGCTTGTCCATAGAGAACAAGGCTTTGGCTTTGAATGTTCATGTAGATGTTGTGTAGGCATTACCAAACTTTTTAAAAATCTTAATTCAGATTCTACCAATCATATGTTTGAAGTCTCCATTGCTTCCTCTTTCCACTTGGATTAGAAGTCAAAAGTCCCTATGTGGTCTTCAAGGCCCTACCCAGGCTGACCTAGCAATTCTCCAACTGATTACGTCACCTCTAGACTCTCAGCTGGCTCACTGTACTGCTTCCCATCACCCTTGCATATGCAGTTCCAGCCACACTGGCTCTGCTTTCCTTTTTCAGTTCATGCCCGTAGGCTTCTGACTCACTCTCTGCCTGTCTCAAACACTCTTCCCGCAAATATGAATGTGGCTTCTGAGTTCATCACTTTTAGGTCTTTGCCCAAATGTCACTCTTTGAAAATTTCCCTCATTACTGTATCAAAAATAGGACCCGTACCACTCTCTAATCCCCCTGCTTTATTTCATTTTCCTCATAACAGCAACATCTGGTGCATCATGTGTTATTTATTCTCTGTCTTTACCCCCCACTAGAGGTGAACTTCACAAGGACATATTTCATAACTGGAGCAGTGTAGGCACATGGGAGCCACTTGGATCTCTGCAGTGAGTATGAATTTAGTGAAGCGTGGATTGGCCACACTGCCTGCAACACTCACCCAGCATCTGAGGTAATCTCAGATGTCAGCATCCAGAATCAGATTGAGGGGGTCATGGAGGGGAGCGGTCATATACTCTAAGACTGGGATGTTAGGCACAGACTGATATTTCGGTGGGCATTACTCTCTAGGGTCCATGGTGCAGTGCTAGGTGGAGTTAAGGGTGAGGAAGCCACCGGTTCAGGAGTCTAGACAGGCTTTTGACACACATAGCCTGTGTATAATCTCCTTGTGTTACTAAGCAACCTGGATTAAACAGACTGGCCAAAGAGCATAAAGTATCCAGGGAAGTAACAAACAGGCAACAGGCCTGTGTACGAGACTGTTGAATGCTCACCAAGATCGGCTGCTGCTCTCTCCCTACTTGTCTGGATCATCTGAGGGGAGGGGCATACTTCCTGTTTGCCAGATCATCTGAGTTCAAGACAAGCTGTACAGTCTGTATTCTACATGAGACCTTCTGTCCATAAAATACTCAGTGAGCATGGAAGCACTGCAAAGACACTGTTTCAGACAAACAGAATAAACATGAGGATGTGCATGGTACCCTTTGGCAGGGCATCTCTCCAGCAGAATGAGCTGTTCAATTGCACTGTCTGTAAGTGGCCCAGCCTCCAGGTTATGTGTTGGAAAGTGTCTCATTCCTGCCGACAGCTGCATACCCTTCTCTCATTGTTGGGGTCCCAGGCATGCTAGTTGGAACTGGCAGGCAGTTATTTAGACTTTCTACTCAAGTGCTCTTTCGAAACAACTTTTAAATTAAAAAGTTAGATCTCCAAGATTCACCAAATACCCAGTCGGCCTGAAGTTTCCATTACAAGTCTAGAGAAAAACGTCTATACCTGTTTACTGGTTTGTTTTCTTATTTAGTTCTTAGGACAGACAGGAGCACAAGTAACCAACAGAGGCCGAAATGAAGAGTGATGGTAGCTGGACTTCAGGTAAGATATGTCTGGCCCCTAAGACCTCCGAACCCCAGGCTGCAGCTTACCAGCAATCCAACCCCACCCAAGGGCGACAAAGGAAGGGTTAGAAGTTGCCCCAGAGGTTGCAGGGACTGAGAAAGATGGGTCTGGTTTAAAGAGGAAACTCACATTGTCTTCTCTATGCCTTAGATGAGGCAGGAGGATGGCCATAGAGCAGGAACCACAGTACATCTTAAACAAAAGTGCTTCGTTCCCAAGCAGAGATGTAAAACAACCATTCAACATTTTCTACAGGCACTTGCTCTCTTTTAGGACCTGAGGGGATGTCTCATTGATATCTCCAAGAGAAAGTTATGAATCAAACATCAACAAAACCCAGCTGCATTGTCTTCTGTGTTAAATTTTCTTAGAAGGATATTTTATTTTTTGCATGAATGTTCAAAGTAGCACTGTTTTTTCTTTATTGCATATTTATTTATATGTGTGGGAGGTGCATGTATCACAGCGGGTATGTGGACGTTAAAGGTCAACCTGTGGGAGTCATTTTTCCTCTTCCACTCTGTGGATATTAGAGGTGGACCTCTCGTTTGGCACCTTTACCTGCTGGACCATCTCTCCGGCTCCCAAATTTAATTTACTTTTGGCCACAGCAATGGACATATTTTATTGTCATAGTCATTTGCACTATGGTTAAGGGTGTGGGCTCATGATTTTGCCAGCTTTCCCTATGGGTCGTGGTTCCAATGCGATACTTACTGGTCTATGGGCCTGTAAGGTCTCCTCCCATCTTAAGGTTTATTTGCAAGCTAGGAAAAAATAATAACTTCTCTGTGGTAACTGATTAAAAAGGATTAAATGCAATAGTCCAGGCTCAGTGGGTGCCAGGCATGGAATAAGCGGCCAATAAATATCAACTGCTATTGCTGTTATTATTACTAGACTTTATATTTCACTCGAAGTGGTGTGGAGTTCATTACACCTAACTTCACTGTGTTGGAGATGAGAAAATTGACCCATGGTGCTGAAGGTTCCTGGGCGATTGATCTTTGTTGCTGTTTTGACTGGATCACCTGCGCTGGTGTGGCACCTCTATGAGTGTCTGTGAGGACATTTCCAGAGAGGACTGATTGAAGAGATAGGGAGCACTGTCACATACACGGAGCACACAGAATCAAAAGAGAAATCCAGGAAAGTCCCACCTGCCTGCTTCCTGAGCTTCCACTCTATGAGCTGCTCCTCTCTGCCACACCCTGGGCTCAGTGGGCTAAATGATGGGCAGAAACCACCAGGAAGGACTGAATCTCTGAAACTGTGAGGCTATGCAAAGCTCTTCTCCACAGATTTATCTATCTCAGATAATTTCATTGCAGCAACTGAAAAGCAACTCATGCACTTACCTAGACCAATTAGCTGACTCCTGCAGAACCAGCCAATGCAGCTTCCGGAGCTCTGCCCCAAACTTATTACTGTCTGCTGTCTGAGTTTTTAATCATTCTTGTCCTTCTGCCAGGTGCAGTGGGAAGTTTAAAGGGGGAGGAAACAGTAGTTTATAGGCTCCATAAGGCCAGCAACCATGTCTGTGTTTTGGTCTCTTCTGTTGCCTTGTGATATCTAGCATTTGATAGTGAATAAGTAATTAATATATGTATGTGTATTGCATTAGGTGTGACTCAATAGAATGATGAGGACACACAGGCACCATGGTGTGAAGCTGTGACCCTTGAGCACTGACTTCTCCCTTGGGAGTTGTGATGAAACACATGTCTCTGTCACTTTTACAGAAGGCAGTTTATATGAGGGGTTATTATAGTTGGCTCTCCCCTTTGTCCTCTTCCTCCTCCTTCTTCCCTCTACATCTCTCTTTCTCCTTGGCTTCTATTGTTTCTCATTTTCAATCACTTCTCTGCTTCCTATCCTTTACTCTGTCACCTGGCAGAGGCCAGAGTATGCTTTTGCAATAAATACCCTCTAAAGTTAAGTGGCTTGGCAAAGTAGAATTTCTTTCTTTTTGAAGCAAAATGAGCTGGAGATCTGGGTAACACTGGGTGTCACTGTTGGTGACAAAGTCCTCCAAGTGTTGATAAAGCTTTCTTCCTATGGTAAGAGCTTCTGCTGTCCCTGCTCTGGGCAGGGTGTCATGAAGGGTTTTGTAGTAAATACTGCACACCACTGCTGCCCACTTTGGCTTGGAAGAGCAATTCCTCCATGAACCACAAAGTCCTAGAGGGCATAGAGAACTGCTTATAGGTAAACAGAATTCTCTACCATGCCTCTTCTTTTCATGGAGGCTTCTCTTTTCTCTTTTCTTCTTCCTTTTCTTCAGTCCCCTACCTGCTTTCTGGATCTTCTGCTTCACACCAGCCACTGCCACACTAGCAAAGAACGTTGACCAAGGATGACTTTGCTGAGACTCTGGTTGGCCTACTTGATGGCAAGCCACATCATCTTGATGTGGATAAAGGTCCTGCAGTTTTCTTCTTTCTTTTGGGTTCCCGGGAGGTTTATGAGGAAGCTCCACTTTATCTGCAGGCTAAGAGGATTGGCAAGTGTCTGAGTACTCTGGAGTTACCCCTGGAATCTTTCTTAACTCCCTTCAAAAGTCAGTTCTTTTTCAAAGACCACCTTTCCCCAATCCCAGCCCATGGTTCAGAGGAGTTGGCTGTACATTTTGGCAGCTGGTAGATTTGGTTGTCTGTTTAAAAACTTGGGCACTGACCATGTATCCTTTGTTGATGGAGGAGGAGAGATGAATGTCTTAGTAGTCAAGATCTCCAGGTCAGGGTCCTAGGTTGTCATAGATGTGTTTTAAGTTAAGATGGGGCAGGATTTCTTTGTCCTGATTTACAGCAGACAAAGTTTGTTTAGCTGGGAGGCAGAAGCAAGCAGCACCGGGAGCTGGGCTTGCTATGGCGTTCATATGTCTTGTTGGATAAGGCTTGCGTTCTTTCTGGGCTTCAGTTCCCTTCTCTGCAAAGAAGAGCAGCTGAATAAGGTGAGCGCTGGAGCACTAGGGTGCATTATTTTAGAGCTTTAAAGGGGGCTCTGTGGGTGCATTGTCCACAGGAAAAATGAAACAGGAGTGAGACAGGCAGAGTGGAGGAGAGGAGAGTGTATGGGAAACTCAGAATGAACAAACAGTGCTGGGGGCGGGGTGGGTTGATGACCTCACGCATATTAATCAGCTCCAAAGCAACTCAGGTTTCCGGTCCACTTTGTTGTTCCACTTTGTTGTTCGTTGTTCCTCTTCTTGTTTCCTCTGTAAGTGTCTGAAAATGCTGAGTGTGGAAATATGCGAAGCTGTGGACCTGGCTTGTTGAGATTTTCAGTACAGACACCTCAGATTTTCTCCAAAGTTGAAGGTTATAATTTTTCTATACTTCTTAAGATATAATGGTCTCTTGGAATGTGCCAGTAAATTAGTCATACTGTGTCCTGAGAATTGGTCTCTGTAATACATCCTGGTCTCTGAAAGAGAGCTGCAGTTGTATAATGGATTTTAGAAGTCTCCAAAGCTGGTTCAACTAACATATTTGTTAGTCTAATAAATGATATTGCTCTTGTCAAGATTTTTCCATATAGCACAATTTAATAGAGGAATCAATAGTTTCTCAGACACGACAAAAGGCTCTGGGTGTGCTTTGATGGGAGACACAAAGCCTCTTGTTGTTCTAATGAAGCCAAAATGGAAAAAAAAAGTTTTTTTCATCTTTCAAGTGTATTTTTATGAAGCTAAAATATACATACCACTTTCTCTAGGAAAATATTTGTCTATCAATATTTGCTCCTGCACTGTCTTTTTAGTCTGTTATTACACATGAATATGCATTTTTCATTCTTTCTGCTTCCCTTTGTTTGATGAGCTGTCAGTAGTACATGCCACTCCAGAGGAAAAAACAGACTGGAGTCAAGACATTTTTTTAGCCATTGGGTCTATAAATGTTTTGGTCAAATATTATCTTTTATCCACATTCCTCATCAAGACTTCTTTAAAGTCACCACAGTGGCTTGTATAGTGGCAGACCATCTCCTCAAACAATTGCCCTGAGAATGTCTTACGCTCCTGTACCTACCATGTCCCCTGACCCCTGGTGCCATCCCAGTACCTGTCTGGATTTAGGTTAATGGGTTTCGCATCTCCTTGGCCACTGTTGAAGCTGCTTCGAAGGGCCTTGCTGTGACACTGAGAATATTAGAACAGCTGTGTGTCCCGTCCTTAGCCAGGGACTGTGTTTTTTGGAGAGTAAGTGACTTTCACTGCTGCAAATTCTACTTACTGGCAGAAACACTAAAGACACCGGCCCTAGCGGTAATCCCCAAGTAATGCTTATCTTCAGATGTGAGTCCAAGGCAGGTTGGACAACAACTGTTGTTACAAATCTCACTTGAGCTGATGAGAGATTGCACTTTGAAAAGTGACTAAAACAGTTGAGATCGTTGGCTCCAACTTTTTTTTTTATTAGATATTTTCTTTATTTACATGTAAATTTATCCTTTCCCAGTTTCCCCTCCAAAAAACAAACAAAAACAAACAAAACCAACAAGAACAAACCTCTATTGCCTCCCCCCTCCCCATGCCTGCCACGCCACCCTCTCCCACTTATTGGGCCTGGCATTCCCCTACACTGGGGCACAGAACCTTCTCTTAAGGCAGGAAGGGGCTCAGAATGCTTCCAGAGTAGAGAATGAGGACAATAGTGGGCTGGGGGAGCTGAAGACCCCTGTAGAGGTTGTACTTTAGTTAACTGTGCATTAGAATTGTGTGAGGAGCTTTTGAAAAATGCTGGATGCCTGGTCCCATACTTGAAATTTACTCATTGATTGGCAATGAGACCCAAGAGAGAGTTCTCACTCTCTTCAGATTCTTGAAGTTCAGTGGGATTCTGTGATGGGATGGGATTATGTCACCTTGGGTTTTGTTAGATGTGAATCTTGGATTTTTTTTCAGCTTTCTAGAAAATTCTGAAGACTTATCCTCTTGAAACTTAGTACACACTTCAGAATTGTCTGAAGGGATTTGAGAACACAGGCTGCCGGACTCGACCTCCAGATTTCTCATTAGTGGTCATGGTTCCGGGTCTGAGAACTGGCATGTCTGCCAGACTCTCTAGTGACATTCAGATGCCTGGCCTATATGCTACATTTTAGAGTTGGAGATGGCTTAGGAGTTTCAGTGTCCAGCATGCACATGGTACACCCAACTCCAGATTCTGGCTTCTAAGGGCATGCAGGTGGTGCACATACACTCATAAAGACAATGTACTCATAAACATAAAATAAAAATAGATCTTTCCAGGCCACACCTTGAGCATCACCATTCTAGAGCAAGTCCTGGAACTTGGCTTGTTTTAGAGTATGTTGCAAAGGTGGCTGTTTTCAGATATTGAGATGCTAGCCAACCACACAGATGGACCTATGGGACAAATTGCTTTGGCTAGATTTTTAATTTATTCTAGTTTTACGTTTTTTTTTTTTCCTAAGATGCAAAGCTCCAAAGAGTAAGGCTTTATCGCACATGTCATTGCTTTGATTGTTTGGAGTAGGATAATTTAACAGTTTTATCAGTGTGAAATGATTAGCTTGCAAGACTTCTCCTCTCTTCTCTATTGATGGGTTGCTTGAATGAATTAGGCAAATTAGTGGAAGGCTTTGACTGTTAGACACACTCCAATAGTAGAATTTATATTGCCTTGGTGTTAGGAAGGGAATATACATTACCATCTTCAGGAAAAGGTAACACGTTTCCTTTCTATTTCACTGATGGTTTGGATTAGCAACTCTCAACCTGTGGGTTGTGATCCCTTTGGGGTCAATTGACCCTTTTGCAGATGTCCCCTAAGACCATTGGAAAACATGGAAAGTTACATTATGATTCATAAGAGTATCAAAATTACAGTTATGAAGTAGCAACAAAAATAGTTTTATGGTATGGGGGTCACCACAACATAATGAACTGTATTAAAGGGTCACAACATTAGGAAGGTTGAGAGCCTCTGGGAAGATAGTTAAGGCCGCCGCCATTGTCCATAGCTATCTGGGAGGAAGGTGAGGCTGGCACAGAGAGAGAGCCTCTTCAGAGGATTCTGATATAATCTCCAGTTGAGATTCATTGCTTGAAGCAGGGTTCACACACTCAAATGCCTCCAAGGACTAGGTGGGCTGGGCACAAGTTGGGGACATTGAAGGCATGGAGCCACTTCTTGACACAGAGGAACACTACATAGTATGGCAGATCAATGTCTGTGGGTAATCAGTCTGCTTCTCACAGTATCTTTCCTAAGATTCTATTAAGAGGCATTTAAATCTACTTTCAGTCCTAGGAAATGTGTCCAAATTACCTGGCTTTGCTTTCTGGAGTTGTGATTCTAAGTGATAGCAGCACCACCGAGAAAATATTGTTGTCTAATTTTTAAAAATGGTAATTTAAACATCTGAGGCTCCAGCTTATGCACAAACAGATTTTAACATAATAAGTATCTTTGGTACACCGTGTTTCTTTGGAAGTGAGAATTGGATACATTTCAGCTTTTACATGGAATTAGCAAGATAGAGGCTGGATAAAAACTCTGTAGAAGAGTAGCCACAAAAGAACTTCAAAACCGGGCTGGCCAGATGGCTCAGCGGGTAAGAGCACTGACTGCTCTTCCGAAGGTCTTGAGTTCGGATCCCAGCAACCACATGGTGGCTCACAACCACCCATAATGAGATCTGACGCCCTCTTCTGGTGTGTCTGAAGACAGCTACAGTGAATTACGCCAGAGCAAACAGGCAGGAGTGGGCAGAGGTTCTGAGTTCAATTCCCAGCAAACACACAAATGATGGCTCACGGCCATCTGTTCAGATACAGTGTACTCATACACAAAAAAAACCTAAAAAAAAAGACCTAATGCAGGAACTTCAAAACCAATAACTTAAAACTTCCAGGGCATGAGCTAAATCTACTAGACCTTCAGTATTCAGACTTGACTGAGTCCTTCTACATCTTCAATTATCATAGTATTTAATTTCTATAACATTTGAACTAGGTGGCTAAGAAATGGCTAATAAGAGATATTTCCTTTTTACAGTTTTTAACTTTTATTTCTCTACTTCTTTTTTGAGATTATACTATAATTACATCATTTCTCCCTCCAAACCCTCCATGTACCCCCTCCTTGCTCTCTTTCAAATTCAGGGCCTTTCTTTCATTAATTGCTATTATGTATCCATACATGTATCCTTAAATACATAAATATAACTTGCTCAGACTGCACAATGTTACTTATATTTATTTTTCAGGGCTGACATTTGGTACTGATAATCAGTTGTGTTCTTTCCTGGGGAAGACTGTTTCTCCCACTCTCAGCATTCCTTAGTTGCCTGTAGTTCTTTGTGTAGAGTTGAGATGTCCTGGGCTTTTCTCTGTCTACATTTTAGCGTTCTATTGTTGCTTAACAGCCTATTGCTGTTGTCCTTATTCAACCTATGTTTAGGCAGTCATGCTGGTGAGACTTTTTGGATGTAGCTTCTGACATCACTAAGAGACACAATCTTACAACAAATTCTGCTCCTCTGGAGCTACAATCTTTCTCCTCCCTCTTCCAAAATATTCCTGGAATCTTAGATGTGGAAGTGTTTTGTAAATGTGTCTGTTGAGACTGAGCACCACAGCTCTGCATGTTGAGTGGTTGTGTTTTTTTTTTTTCTTTTCTTTTCTGTAATGGTCTGTTGTGTAGAGAATTTTCTTTGATAAAGGGCAAGGAGACTGCACTTATCAGGCTAGACCTTGGAGAAGGATGTGCAAAATCTGGCGGGATGGTAAGAAGAGAACATTTTCTTTATTTATTAATTTATTTATGTTTACTTAACATGCTCAATATTTTATTTCTTTCCCAAATATAGCTAATTGAGCATTGAAAGTTCTTATTTTTTTGATTGGATATTTTCTTTTCTTTTTTTTTTTCTTTTTTTTTTTTTGGTTTTTCGAGACAGGCTTTCTCTGTATAGCTCTGGCTGTCTTGGAACTCACTCTGTAGACCAGGCTGGCCTCAAACTCAGAAATCTGCCTGCCTCTGCCTCCCAAGTGCTGGGATTAAAGGCGTGTGCCACCACCACCGGGCAATTGGATATTTTCTTTATTTACATTTCAAATATTTTCCCCTTTCCAGGTCTTCCCTTCAGAAGCCCCCTATCCCATCCCCCTTCCCCTGACTCTGTGAGGGTGTTCCCCCACCCACCCACCGACTCCCATCCTCCCACACTGGCATTCCCCTACACTGGGGCATTGAACACACTCAGGCTCAAGGGCCTCTCCTCCCACTGATGTTCAACAAGGCCATCCTCTGCCACATATGTGGCCAGCACCATGGGTCACTCCATATATATTCTTTGGTTGGTGGTCCAGTCCCTGGGAGCTCCAGGGAGTCTGGCCTGTTGGCACTATTGCTCCCTCCATGGGGCTGCAAACCCCCTCAGCTCCTTCAGTACTTTCTCCAACTCCTCCATCAGGGACCCCCAAGCTCAGTCTAATGGTTGGCTGCAAACTTCCACCTATGTATTTGTCAGGCTCTGGCAGAGCCTCTTAGGAGACAGCCATATCAGGCTTCCATCAACAAGCACTTCCTGGCACCCACAATAACGTCCGGGTTTGGTGACTATATATGGGATGGATCCCCAGGTGGGGAAGTCTCTGGATAGCCTTTCCTTCAGTCTCTGCCCCACACTTTGTCTCCATATTTCCTCCTGTGAGTATTTTGTTCACCCTTCTTAAAAGCACTGAAGCATCCACATTTTGGTCTTCCTTCTTCTTAGGCTTTATATGGTCTGTGAATTGAATCTTGGGTATTCCAAGCTTTTGGGCTAATATCTACTTATCAGTGAGTACCAACCGTGTTTGTTCTTTTTGTGACTGAGTTACCTCACTCAGGATGATATTTTCAAGTTCCATCCATTTGCCTGTGAATTTCATGAAGTCATTGTTTTTAATAGCTGAGTAGTATTCCATTGTGTAAATGTACCACATTTTCTGTATCCATTCCTCTGTTTAGGGACATTTGGCTTCTTTTCAGCTCCTGGCTATTATAAATATGGCTGCGATGAACATAGTGGAGCATGTGTCCTTATAACATGTTGGAGCATCTTCTGGGTATATGCCCAGGAGAGGTATGGCTGGATCCTCAGGTAGTTCTATGTCCAATTTCTGGAGAAACCGTGAAACTGATTTCCAGAGTGGCTGTACCAGCTTGCAATCTCACCAGCAATGGAGGAGTGTTTCTCTTTCTCCACGTCTTTGCCAGTATCTGTGTCACCTGAGTTTTTGATTTTAGCCATTCTGACTCTGAGGTGGAATCTCAGGTTTCTTTTGATTTGCATTTCCCCAATGACTAAGGATGTTGAACATTTTTTTAGGTGCTTCTCAACCCTTTGAGTTTCCTCAGTTGGGAATTCACTGTTTAGCTCTACTCCCCATTTTTAAATAGGGTTATTTTGTTCTCTGGAGTCTAACTTCTTGAATTCTTTGTATATATTGGATATTAGCCCTCTATCACATGCAGGATTGGTAAAGATCTTTTCTCAGTCTGTTGGTTGCCATTTTATCCTAACGACAGTGTCCTTTGCCTTACAGAAGCTTTGTAATTTTACAAGGTCCCATTTATTGATTCTTGGTCTTAGAGCATAAGCTATTGGTGTTCTGTTCAGGAACTTTCCCCCTGTGTCCATGCGTTCAAGACTTTTCCCCACTTTCTCTTCTATTAGATTCAGTGTATCTGGTTTTATGTGGAGGTCCTTGATCCACTTGGACTTGAGCTTTGTACAAGGAGATAAGAATGGGTCAACTTGCATTCTTCTACATGCTCACCACCAGTTGAAGCAGCACCATTTGTTGAAAATGCTGTCTTTTTTCCACTGGATGGTTTTAACTCCTTTGTCAAAGATCAAGTGACCATAGGTGTGTTGGTTCATTTCTTGGTCTTCAATTCTATTCCACTGATCTATCCACCTGTCACTGTACCAATACCATGCAGGGTTTTTTTGTTTTTTGTTTTTTTTTTTTTTTTAATCACAATTGCTCTATAGTACAACTTGAGGTCAGGGATGGTGATTCCCCCAGAATTTCTTTTATTGTTGAGAATAGTTTTTGATATCCTGGGATTTTTTTTTAAATACCAAATGAATTTAAGAATTGCTCTTTCTAACTCTATGAAGAATTGATTTGTAATTTTGATGGGGATTGCATTGAACCTGTAGATTGCTTTAGGCAAGATGGCTATTTTTACTGTATTAATCCTGCCAATCCATGAGTATGGGAGATCTTTCCATCTTCTGAGGTCTTCCTCAATTTCCTTCTTCAGAGACTTGAAGTTCTTGTCATACAGATCTTTCACTTGTTTGATTAGAGTCACACCAAGATATTTTATGCTATTTGTGACTATTGTGAAGGGTGTCTTTTCCCTAATTTCTTTCTCAACCTCTTTATCTTTTGAGTATAGGAAGGTTGCTGATTTGTTTGAGTTAATTTTATATCCAGCTACTTTGCTGAAGTTGTTTATCAGCTGTAGGAGTTCTCTGGGGTCACTTAAGTATACTATCATATCATCAGCAAATAGTGATAATTTGACTTCTTCCTTTCCAATCTGTATCCCTTTGATCTCCTTTTGTTGCCTAATTGCTCTAGCTAGAACTTCAAGTACAATATTGAGTAGGTAGGGAGAGAGTGGGCAGCCTTGTCTAGTCCCTGATTTTAGTGGGATTGCTTCAAGTTTCTCTCTATTTAGTTTGATGTTGGCTACTGGTTTGCTGTATTTTGCTTTTACCATGTTTAGGTATGGGCCTTGAATTCCTGATCTTTCTAAGACTTTTAACATAAAGGGGTGTTGAATTTTGTCAAATGCTTTTCCAGCAGCTAATGAAATGGTCCTTTATTCGATTCTTTGTTTTTTTTTCTTTGAGTTTGTTTATGTAGTGGATTACATTGATGGATTTCTGTATATTGAACCATCCCTGCATCCTTGGGATGAAACCTACTTGATTGTGGTGAGTGATTGTTTTGATGTGTTCTTGGATTCGGTTTGCAAGAATTTTATTGAGTATTTTTGCATCAATATTCATAAGGAGAAGAGAACATTTTAAAACAGGCATTGCACTTTTTATGCTTCTCTGTTCTCTGGAGGGAAAGCGAGGTACTTTCTGTTAAGTTGTAGCCTGGTATATGGAGTCTTGAGGTTTTGGGGCTTCACTTAAACCCCTGACTTCTCATTTAAGCATTTCAGAACTTTCATTGCTGTTCATATGCCTAATCCCATTTGTCTATTTCATTGGAGGAGGAAGAATCTTCCCTGACATATGTCCAATCTCATCTTGTGAACATTTCCTCCGGTAGCTTTGTTGGTTGCTTTATACTTGTCTAAAGCTGCCTGAGAGATGGGGTAGACTGAAAGGAGAGAGCTCAGGGTTAGCTCCACTGTAACCACAGCTCATTCCTCTCATATACTGAACTTCAGCTTTATGCTCTCTAAAGATATGATTTGGTATGTGTTGGCAGGTTGACAGTAGGAGAAATTCCAGGAATGGAATCCAAGGCTGTCGCTATTACTCCTGGAACACAAATAGCGCGTAATAGCCAGAGGGATTTTCTCATGGTCAACAGTGGTATATAGGGAATAGGATTCATCTAAGACATACACATCTGGCTAATAAGAAAATGGTATTACATTTTATCTGTACTATTTTTCCTAGTGTGTTTTCTGCCTCTTAGTCCATATAGAAAAGTTAGAATTTGTATTCCCTTGGATCTCTAGCCAAATATCATCTAATTTCTCCTTAACCAAGAATATAGCCTTAAAAAACAGATATACTGGAGAGATCTAAAATTGGGAAGGGCACAAGAATGTCACAATTTGGAGAATGAGCATATAAATTTTTTGTATTTTGGAAAATAAATGAGGAAACATAGGAGCAGACAGGCACTTAATTAAGTGAAAAAATTTAGAAAGGAGAAAAACATTGTGGAAATTGAAAAGAAATATTTTGGCTTCTGACTTAAGTCCTGCTACAAGTTTGCAATGTTTTTAATCTGTTCATCATGAGCCAAAAAATAGTTTCCAGAGGAGAAAGATGTGGGCTCTTTAAAGCTGACCTTGGCCTTTGTTTGCCACCTCTGCTTTGGGTGTATAGGTAGATTCAGTCCTGATAATGTTCTCACAAGCATGGCTGCTTGTCCATTGGAATGGAAATCTTAACTTTGGTCCCTGTCATATTACCTAGTGTACCAGAGTTCATGTTCTTCCTTTCCCACCTACAAAGTGTTCATCATTTCCAACCATATTAACTCAGTTCTAACCACTCCAGTTTATTTACTGATAAAATGAAAAGTGATAGTTGCTTGTTGAAATTTTATTAGTCAAATGAAATGGTATGACTAAACTTGCTTTTCAGGTTGCTAAATGGCAGAGAGATTAAGGAAATATTATTTAATATATACTATGAGGACAAAGGTCTTGGAAATGCTCTAGTCTAATCAAGGCTGCAACCAAATTTCTGAGTCCAGTAGGGGGTGTGGAACATTGTCCTGTTACAATGAGTGGGAGTCATCAGTCAGACCTGAGGTTAAACCTTTGCTTTACCAAGTGGATCAGGAGGCTCCTCGAACCTTGGACTTTCTCATCTATAACAAAAGTAAGAGTTCTCTCATAGAGTGTGTGGATCAAATGAGAGACAATATAGAATGGGGCATTTATGCAGCTAAGTTCCTGATGCATGCTAAATAAGTAAATGCAGACTTTATTTGCTGAACTATATCCATGGATGACATTATTTACAAAGTGTACACAGAATAGAAAAAGAACATCTGAGATACTGGAAACTACATTTGGACTATCTTGATTTTTAAGACAAACTTGAAAAAGATAATTGAAGCCCTGGTGTCTAAGAGGAAGCTAGCTAAGAGCTGTTTTCTTCCCTTATCCCCATGTTTCAGCCACCACGATATTCCTGGTGGAAAAATTAGTCCGCGTCCACTGTCCTCATTCACCATGCAAATACGTCTGTTTAAGAAACACATTATCATCAGCCATTAGCTCTCTCTGGTATCAATCTGTTTGATCTTGAAGTAAAGAGACACAGAGGGAGTGAGGTCAGATCATAAAGGTCAGCCAATAAGGAGACGATCCATTTGTTGTAGTCTTCGCTATTATGCAGTCACCAGTCAATTTTATTATACAGGGTTTCATGTATAAGTAAGGCCTGACACAGTTGCCCTCAGTGTTGGAATAGATCACTGGCTTTGGATTGAGTACAAGATGAAGTGGCTTCTGTTTAGGATCGGGTTACTTAAAAACAAGCAAACCCATCTGCTTCATTCTTGAGGATATAGAATTCAATTATTTCAACCCAAACATGCGTTCGATGCCCTTCTCTGCACTTTCTGCATCAAGGTGGTTGATACAAAGCTCTAGTAGTGGGATATAAGG
>JADRCD010205739.1:0-19557 GCA_019843815.1 Montemys delectorum | reverse complement strand
GAAAGGAAAGGAAAGGAAAGGAAAGGAAAGGAAAGGAAAGGAAAGGAGAGAGGAAGAATACTGAGCCATCATCTACTTTATTTATGTATAATACAAATATTTAGGAATATAATTTCTGTAAAAGTATTTAACAGATTGTGTTTGTAGCAATCATTGATAAACAAAATAAGTTCTAAAGTTGTCTTTAGGTAATCATTCTATCAGCATACACAAGATTTTCCAAATTTTAAAATGTCTGTTCAAGTAATAATTACATTATCAAGTATCCTCTTAGTATGAACTGAATGCAATGGAAAGTCTTTAGAAAGTTTAAAGTGTTTGATAATTTTATATTTTGTATTATTCAAATATATAATAGTACTGTTTTTGTCTGTACAATAAGGTTGTCACCAGTATTTCTGTATTGTAAATGAATTAAAACTATAAAATTATGATAAAATTCACTAAAATCACACATCTTTAGCTGACTTTGCTGCCTGAAATTATATTCAATTATGGTAATATGTAAGACTAACAAATTCTTGTTACAGATGTTATCTAGAGGCAGTAAGAAAATCATATTAAACCTGGGCGATGGTGGTGCATGCCTTTAATCTAAGCACTTGGGAGGGAGAGGCAGACAGATTTCTGAGTTTGAGGGCAGCCTGATCTACAGAGTGAGTTCCAGGACGGGCAGGGCTATATAGAAAAACCCTGTCTCAAAAGAAACAAACAAACAAAAAAAGGAAATCATAATAAATATATGCAAACACAGGAAGGTGTGGATATACATGTTCCAACGCAATTGTCAGAATAATTGACAATATCAACTTCTTAAAACCATTTACTATTATTCAAAGTGATTATATATATATATATATATTTATACATATATGTATGTGTGTGTTTTCTGTATTTGAAATACTATACCAACATATAAAAAACTATGATATGGTGATAAAATTAAGAAAATATAGAGAATGAGCTTTTTAAAACTTAAAATTTAATGTAAAGATATAAAATTCAATTATATTTAATTTAATGAAATATTCAACTAAAACAAACCATAGGAACCCTGAGAACAGCAAAATGAATGGATCTTTGAATCTATTTAAGAGTACTACTCAACTCAATTTTGGTCAAAATAGTAACAAGAAATTCACATAATCATAGCTAAGTTTGAATAGAAACAAAAAGTTTAATAAAGTGGAAATTTCTGATATAAGTGTGTGTGTGTGTTTATGTCTGTTAATCATTTGATGCAACCTCATGTGGTGTTTTACTGAGAAAGATCCATGTGTTCTTTTCACTGAATCAAGACGTGTGGGAGGAAAGGTGATATTTGGAGACAGCATAAATAGGACTCAATGAACAATGAGAGCACACTTGCACAGCTACCTCTGCAAACCTTTCTTGTTTTTGAGTCTTCCCTGATCTTCATTTCATTGAGAGAGGCATGCAGAGAACTTCTCCTGGAGTCCTGGATGATTCTGGTCCCTCCTGCTGACTCATGCTGATTCAGCAGAGACCTGCTACTTTCTGCAGGATCATACCCCCTGCTACTGATTTCTCTTTGGTTTCTTGACACTGTTGAACTGGACTGCTGGTATTGGATGAAGGAAGATTGGAATCACCTCAAAGAACTACATGTAAATAGGTCCACATTGCCTTGTCCTATTTAACACTTTTTCTCCCCTACCATTGAACAATGGGGTAGAAAGTAGGCTAAAGAATTTGAAAACCCTTATTAATAGTAGGTTTTAAAAATCTAAGCCTATTGTTTAATATTAAATATTTTGTCTTTTAAATCCAGTTCTAACTTCCCAGCCCTACCATAAATGTATGGCTACCCTTGAGGTATTATTCTACAGGTCTTCTGGATTTCCTGTTGACACACATATTATTCAACATAAAAATTTACTGTTGAGCAAAGTTACTTGAGTACATGTCATGGGGCATGGATCAAGGATCATTGCTTAACTATGACTTAACACTACAAATTTGAGAAAGCCAAATATCTTTAAAGGCAATAAATCAACAACATCAAAGATAGAAAGTAGAAGAGAAGTTGTCATGGAATCAAGTACATCAAGTTTATCAGTTGTTCTAAAATTAATGGTGGATGCATAACACCCTTCCTCTCTAAGTAAATAATGGATAAAATGAGGTATGAGTTAGTAAGTCAAAACCATGTTCAAGTTTTAAAATCAATAAATTAAAATTAAATTCCATATCAAAATAGTTTGCCTTTTCTCCTATTATTATCTCTAGGAAAAGAAAATTAACATATGTTAATAATCATATAGCAAAACCACTTGATATGTAAACAAAATCTCTAATAAGTGAATTGGGCCTGTCAACAGCCATTGATGGGAGATTGAAGGAAGAACTGTAAGTCTCCATTCCATCTCAGAAGGACTTTTGACTCATAATGAGAAACTTGGAATGATATCAGAATCCATAAACTACTCCCATATTACTGGTCCACTAAAACTGTGAGAGAACAAAAGCACCTGAAAAAATGTTATGCATTGCAATAATTAATAGATTGCACAGCGATTGCTACTGATCCTGCAAATGGGACCACTGGGAGAGCTCTGTTGTAAATATTCATGCAAAAATATTTTCCTCAGCCATTCAGCTAAAATAAAGCACCAGTTGATAAGGCAGTATATATCCCTCATAGATACATTGATGAAAAACAAGCCATCCCCAGAGAAGTATGGTTTGGAGGACTCTTATTGCTTTTAAAATTATTAAGTAAAATCTTATTACCTGGAACAAAAAATATTATCAGCTCTTTGTGGACTATTTGTCAGCACAAAGAGACCAGAGAGGACTTATTTATTTCTTGTATTTATTATTCTCCCATATAGTATACCAGGATTGGGACTGCAGCTTTCCCTCTTCCACTCCTCCTAGTGTTCCCACACCTCCCCTCCATTCCCATCTCCTACATCCCCATCTCCTCCCCTAAAAAGGCAGGCCTTCCAGCATCATCAACTGAACATGGCCCAACAAAATACAGTAAGAACAGGCATAAAACCTCTCATCATGAATATAGATACATATTTCTTAACTTTGAAGTGATTTTTATTTGGTTCCAACTTAAAAAAAAACTAAATAGTTTTTAATGCACATGCTGCACATTCCTTGATAATTGTGTACACTTGTGTGTGTTTGTGGGTGTATGTATTATTTCAAATATACCAATATAGATTTAAAAGAAAACAGGATAAACATAGTTGATAGTTGTCAGGTCCAATTCTCCCCACCCCCATGACAGTGAAGGTGACAATATCCTAAACAGAAGGACTTTGTCTGAGTAAATAGAATGGCTGACATTGGGTGAAGATGCCTAACATTTCAGTTTACTAGAGAAGCAGATCCCTTAAAGCAGTTTGTGTTCATCAGGAACTGCCCTTAATCCTCTAGGAATCTTTTTAAATCTTCTTGCTAAGGTCATTTACTGCTGGCAAGGGTATCTAATACCTCATCAATTCAAGATAGCCTGAATGGATCCCCACCTCTGGATTATTATATAAAAATTAGCTTGATTTTCAGCTACTTTGCTCCCTACTATCAATGATAGTCTTCTCATTTTGAGTCCCAGTGAGTCTGTCTTTATACCTATTACTTTCAATGTTGTATCATAAATCTATTTTGATTTATTCTTCAGAAAATAAGGATACAAGGATGCTGGGGAAGAGACTAAATATGGCTGAGTCCCGTCAAAAAAAACAATGAATGTCAAAAGTAGCAAAAAAAAAAATCACAAATTTATATTTAACCAGACATATCACAAAAGGCACAAGAATATAATTGTTATAAAAGTCAAGGTTTTTCTAGGTTTGGTGGTACAACTTTTACTATAAGCAAACCCAGTCAGAATGTAGAGGCAGGTATAACTCTGAATTCCTGGTAAGCCTAGTCTATAAAACACGTTCTGTGACAGATTGGGATGTTACCTAGGGAAACCCTGTCTCAAAAAAACCCTTTCCAAACCAAAACAGACCAAACCAAATCAAAACAAAACAAAACAAAAACAAAAACAAAATACCACCAATGTTTCTGAGTCTTAATTATAAGAGCAAAATCCAAGCATATCAGATGATATAGAATAGCTAGATAAGTAAGGGCTGAGTTCTGTTCATTTAAAGACTATCAAAGAGATAACAACTGACGTGACCAAATAAGGTTTGCTAAGAAGGGGTGAACTAGGGTGATCTGTATAAAGATCTTGTGCTGAAGCAATTTTCAAAACATGATATAAAATAGAAACACATTTACGTATCTGGTTGTCATAAAATCTTCACTCTAATTATGTATCACAGGCCATCTGAACACACAAGAACCTGTCATGCTTACATCAGTAAAATAAAGTTGAATTCAGGCAAACAACCTGTTATTGTCAAAATGATGCCAACTACATCTTTAGAACGAACATGATATTTTTCATCAAGTTATAATGGTGTCATATGGTAGTTACAAAGTTTCTATCTCAAGAATATAGTAGCTTTGAAACCTTTAAATAAGCTTGAAGATATATATTGTCAAAGACTCAGTACCATGTGAAAATTAATTTCCCATTTGCCCACCTGGAAACAAGGTAATACAGAAAACAAGGTTAAGTCCTTTTTGGTTTTGCTCATGAGTTTCCCATCTCAATTACAAAGGGCTAAGCTGAAGCTTTGGGAGAGAAATGGGGAACACTATTTTGGGACTATTCCTCATCACATTTCTGCAGCATATTGCTTTTGTAGGCTTAAAGAAAACATTGACCCATTTATAGGTTCAAATAGCTTGAGAATTTTTCCCTATCTCCAAATAACAGATCAGACGTTTATTTCATCCACAATGTAAAGACAAGGAACACAAAATGGAGTGACCCAGATGCTAAGCTGAGGCCATACCGTGTTGTGGGTAATGACCTAGTGAAGAAGATCTCTAAGTAAAAGTGTTTCATCTAAGAATAGTGCTAGCTTAGCATTCAATAAAACTATGTCACAGTGTGACTGTGAAGATTCTAATCCTAGTCAACTTATAATCAGCCTACATCTCTAAGTATTTTGTTATTAAAATTAAGATAAAGTATTTATACTTTATAAACAAATTCATAGAATCTAGTCAAAATATCAAATAGATATCTTCTTGTGTATGAATATGTATAAACACACAAATTAATTAATGCTTTATATTGTCCTAGGCTGAATAATGTAAGTTTTTAATTTTTTGTATAGAGTTGTTGATTGTTTCATAATTATCACTTATTAGAAGAAAGCAGCAAAAAATTTAAAACCTGTAAAGATTTAAATTGTAAGATATTATGAACAGATTAATTGGCTCACCAGTTAAAATTCATACTATTTGACTTGATTAATGTTTTATTGCCATGAAGAGATACCATGATCATGACAACTATTATGGAAGAAAACATTTAATTGGAGCTTGCTTATAGTTTCAGAAGTTTAGTTTATTATTTTCATGGTGGGAATCATGGTGTCATATAGGGAGAAATGTACTGGTGAAGTATCTAAGAGTTGTATATATGCATGCATGGATAGCAGGAAGAAAGAGTCTCTGGGCCTGGTGTGGGTTTTGAAAAACTTTTAAGCTCACCACCTGTGACTTACTTCCTCCAACAAGGCCATACCTCCTAATCTTTTCAAATTTCTGACCCCATGGAGGCCATTTTTCTGCAACCACCACAGTATTTGTAGAATAGTTTTATGATTTCTAATACAGATATATATCATAAGACTAGATAGCTTAACATGGAGATAATTGTTAGATACACAGGGTTTTTATAGAAGCCTTTTCAAAGGGTAAGGATTTCTGTAATGGTGGGAGATCTGGACGTTAATCTAGTGAGAGTGATGAACAGACAGATACATGTGGGACATGATTTGTGACATGAATAACATAGGCTTCACTGATTTGGCTCTCGGAAGGATAGTGATATTATCTGCCATCACTCTTGTCATACAAAGTGTAGCTACTAGTATTGGAGTATTGAAATTTCTATTTGATATCACCTTTCTTCCTTTAAAGTATGCTCTAATATCAAGGAGATGCAAGGAATTTAGAGATATAGAAGGAAAAAGGTCAGAGGACATAGATAATGTAGTTAATTAAATTTGAAGTTTACCTGCACAAAGGTGAAATGTGGAATCTTTGATATGTTTGAGGTCAATTTAGTAAGAAATATATAGTAGATACAGCTTACAGCAAACTCACTGATCTTCTGGCTCTTATTATCTTCCTATCCTTCTTCTCCAATGTTCCCCGAGACATGGATGTATGAATTGCTTTGAAAATTTATCCTTTGAGAATGGACCCCCACAGTTCTATATTTTGGTCTCTGTTTATTTCAAAGAGAAGTTGACTAGTGGTATTAGAATTTAAATTGTTTAGTCTCTGCAAAATGATGTCTTAAGCATTAGCTAAACAAGGATAACAGGAGACTTGTTAAAGTAAACCAGGAAAACCTATAAAACCTCAACTCTATACAGCAAACTACCAACAAATAAGGAAAGAGAACAGTAATTTGTTACCCAATACATATAAACATTCATATACACATTCATATAAATTAACATTATATAGATGAAGCAGGTTGTATTTATGGATTTAGGAATATATATATATGAATACATATATGCACATATATATGTGTAGACATATATATATATATTCTTAAACAGAAATATGTATGTAAGAACAATTATTGAAAAAACGAGACGAATTTGAAAAAGAACAATGAGAAACATATGGGAGGATTTTGAAGGTGGAAAGTGAAAGAGGAAATTATGTAATTATTTTATAGTCTCTAAAATTAGAGCAACTAAAAAAAGGAATGCATTGTGTGTTTAAGACAGAACTTCAAACTGAGATTGAGAAAAAATATAGCTACTATGTATATAAATGTGGATAATTATTATTTGGACACATAAGATCATTCAGAAGCAAAGGCCGCCATTTAGGAGAGGAAGTTGGTGGAATGCCTTGAGTAATTAACTGAAAAAAATGGTATTACATGTATAACTCAATGGGATTATAATCACTGTGTATACCAATATGGAAGTTAAAACCTCAAAGATGCTTTACCTCAATTATGAGGTCAAATTGCAATTACAAAATTGTGATTGTCATGAAGATAACCTCACAGGGGTAATTTTCTCCAAAAGTTACTATTGCTCATTTTTTAATAAATTGTCACTTCATGGTGGTTCCCGTGAGACATATTCATAACACTAGTACTCAAGTGGTTAAGAAAGAGGATTATGGTCCAATATGGACCACATGTATTCTCAAAAGATAAAAGCAAATAGCCAGCATTGGCCAGGTTTCACATTAGAACTAGTCTTCATTCTTTGGATAATCTTATATTTAATTCTCTTTCTTTTCCTCTATTCCTCCACAAGAAAAAAAAACTGCATTATACTCTGAATGGTAAAAGAGTTGTCTTTGGGGGACTTTCTCTATTAAGGTCACACCTCCTCCAAAAAGGACACACCTTGTAGTAGCATTGCTCTATATGGCAAAACATCTAAACACATGAATATGTGGGTACCATACCTATTCAAAATTCTACAAATATATATTTTAAGAACTGTGGTACTGATAAAATGTAGAATATTTCCAAATGTATGGGGCAGTGGTCTGTTCAGGCAACCTTGGCCAAGTCAAGACCAGGTCTGGAACCCAGAAACTGCAGTGGGCAATAATTTCTTCCTGCTAGGGATGGAAGTAGTTCAGCCACACCTCCTGGGACCCTGGTTCCTGTTTCTGTCCCAAACCCCCAGCAGCTCCCCTCAGGCTGTGTGTTCTGTCACTTAGACAATGCCCCAAGCTCCCAGCATTCTAGCTAGACCCTACCCCGAATCATCTGACCACAGCCAGGAATGCCCTGCCCCACAGACGGATAGCCCCACTTCACAATATAAAGGGTGGTTTGCCCTCCTCTCTTTCTTGCTCTCCCCTCTCTCTAGCTTTCTCTCTTCCTCTTTTTCTTGCTTGCTCTCTTCTTTTCTTGCTTCTCTCTCCTTTTTTTCTCCTCTCCTTTCTTTCTGTCCACATGGTCATGGTCTGCTTCTTTTCTCTTTCCTATAATAAAATATCTTACGACTATGCATTGCCTCCTTTCAACTAATGTGCAGTGCAGTCTCAAGCATTGGCAGCAGAGAGACACAGGCCATCACAAACTTACATAAATTGGTTTATTATTACATTAACATACTAAAGTTACTTTTATTATATTCAGAAATACAGGTATGCATTGACTATATATAACTGTTTTACATTGTTAACATTTAATACTCTGCCATCCCTATGTGGTGCATATATAATTGAGAGTTACAGACAAAAGTTTTTCAAAGTGGTATAACTGCATGTCTAAAATAAAATTTGTTAAATAAATGCAACAAATTTATCATGAGTCAGTTATGACAAAGATCACTAAAACACAGTTTATATAACATATGTAAAGGATTCAAGATGCCACTGAAATTTTAAACATGTAAGCTACAATATGGCCAGGTGCTCTTATTATAATCAATAACTATTTAATTTTCAATGCAACCAATAGTGGTAAATGCTTAAATATTAATTTCTGTTGAGTGCTCAAGTATTTCCACGTTTTTATGAGAAAATTCAGTATTAAAAGAGATGACTGACATTCAAATTTTGCAGATTGTAGTGGCTATTCCTGGTTGTCAACCTGACATGGTATGCATTCTTTGATAAGTGGTTATTAGCCCAGAAGTTTGGAATACAGGAAGAACAACCCATAAACCACAAGAAACTTTAGAAGAAGGAAGACTAAAAGGTGGACATTTCATTCTTTCTTAAAAAGGGGAATCAAACACCCACAGAAGGAGTGGCAGAGATTAACTATGGAGCAGAGACAGAAGGAAGGACAAGCATATAGCTATCTCCTAAGAGGCTCTGACAATACCTGACTAATACAGATGTAGAGGCTCACAGCCATTCATTGAACTGAGTACACGGTCCCCAATGAAGGAGTTAGAGAAAGGTTCTATGGAGCTGAAGGGTTTGCAGCCCCTTAGGACGAACAACAATTACTAACTAGTACCCTCAAAGCTCCCAGGGACCCAACCACCAATCAAGGACTATACAGGGTGGGATTGAATGTACTGGCAGCAGGTATACAGTAGAGGATTGCAAATTCGATCATCAATAGGAGTAAAGAACCTTGGCCTTGTGAAGGTTTTGTGCCCCAGTGTAGGGGAATGCCAGGGCCAATAAGTGGGAGAGGGTGGTGTGGCAGGCATGGGGAAGGGGGAGGCAAAAGGGGTTTGTTCTTGCTTTTGTTTGTTTGTTTGTTTGTTTGAGGGGAACCTGGGAAAGGGAAAATGTACATGTAAATAAAGAAAATACCTAATTAAAAAAAAGAAAAAAGAAAGAAAATAAAAAAAAAGAAAATTAAAAAAACAAAACAAAACAAAAAAACCCTTTCCTCCCCAAGTTGCTTCTTGATCATGATGTTTGTGCAGGAATGGAAACCTTGACTAAGACACTGATGTTATTTCTCCTTTAAAACAATAAGTGTTTGAAACATTTTTTTTTTTATTTCAAACTAATTAGAAATAAAATTTTTCATACTAATTTGTGTTTTGTGTTCTGTGTTCCTCCACTTTAGTCATAAAATTTTACAGATTTTTCTATTTCATAAATGATGTCCAATATGAAAATTATACTTTTCCACAGCTTGTCCTATATTGCATGAGCATGTCTATCTATTCTATCCTATTAAATGACCTGATATGTTAGCAATAATTTACTATTCAAAATACAATTTACATTCAGGAAAATTAAATAGAAGTCACGTTCCAGTTTTTCTGTTCCTCTTGTCATATTTCACATTCAAGCACCCACATGAGACTGTTTCTCCTATCCTGAATAACTAATATTTAGATTAAAAAGTAAAAATGGGAATATTGTATTCTACTCATTTGCTACAGACAGTAACACCCATTTATCTTCTGTTCATTCAGTCACCATTTATTTTTGGTTTACTAAAGATTTGCAATGCTTCCACATGGTCTTTACTTCCATAATTAACAAAAAATTGTATGATGTTTTGAAATTACATATCTTGAAATAAAGTGAACATAAATTATTACCCAAAATAATTTGATGAAATAGTAAATATTGTCTATAATCTGAGGACTTTATCAAGATGAGTATACAAACAAAACAAACTAAAAAAAGCAAAACCTGTGTATTTCTAAAGAATGATATTTCCTTCTTTAGAATGAATATAGAGAGTCTGAGGTTGCTGATGTAGAAAGTGTCATCTTACAGTGAGACCACTGTTAGTTATTTCATGGTCAGTTTCTATATACAGTGCTGCTCTGAGATTGTAGAGTTTTGATCTCTTATTGCCAGTTCCCCTTTTGTTGTTGGAAACACTGAGAAGAGGGCCCAAATATCGCATCCTTAAAATTCAACAAAAATATGTCATGCATTTATCCCACTGCTATTTCATTAAGGATACTTTCCAGTGTGCCCAGTACCATTAATAAAGGGAAATTATAATGCATGTAGAATTTGTGCACTGCAGGTGAGTAAGTCTCCAGGCAAATGAAACTTCCTGGTTGTTTCTTGTTTTTCCTAGCCCAAGGGAAATGATAAACTTCTACAAACTTAGTTGGTAGGGTGTTCTGGAAAGTTTATGATGAAAATATGAGTATAATCAAAGGGTGTTTGTCCAGCAAGAAATCTTAAATGATTGTAAGAGGAATAGGAATTAAGTCTATAAAAAATAAGGCTTCCTCTTTGTAATCAACAAGATAAAATGTAAATTATGTAAATTCCATGACATATCCTTTTAGAAATCATATAGTAAACAAAAACTATTAAATGATATCATACAGATAATATAATATATTTAAATTAAAAGACTTAACAATTGCTTCTTATTTTCAAATTCTAGATAACATAAAGTTGGTGAAGTGCATGTGATTTTTTTCAGTCTAAATAGAAATTCTTCAAGATGGTGTAAGCATGTCACTATAAATGAAAGCATTTTGATGAAAATCAACTAAGCCATTAATCAAAGAATTTCACTTTCAGAATAAATTCATCTATTCAAGGAAGAGTAGAATTAAGAGAGCATTTGAAAATACTCTCATAATGAAATAAATATAAAAATTTTAGAGCTAAAAAAACAAGTTTCAATTTTTAAAAAATTACTTGCTGCATCATCATTTCTTTTTTTTTTTTTTTTTCAACCTCAACATTTTTATTTACCATCCTGGGATTTTAAGGTAAAGATACAAGTTTTAATGAATATACTTTGCAATACAGAGGAAATAAGACTGTCTCTAAAACTCAATATATTTAGATTTTTGCTGTTGCTGCTGTTGTTTTAGTAAGAACTTAGAGCATTAACCTGATTCCCAAAACTCTCAAAGGAATTTTCATTTTTACATTTACAAAGTCTTAAAAATTAAAATAAAATATAGTTTTTGTAGAATGATCCTAATTGTCCTCTTATTGCTCTTTTATTCAAATAACATGCAAATAATAATTAAAGAAAACTTTGAAGGTCATGCGCTAACAATCCTTGGAAAACCATGTTTGCTCCATGAAATATCACCTTTCACAAAACATTTGAACATCCTAATTTCAAGCTGTATTTCTCAATAAAAACTTTTGTTCTTTTTATGTCTAATTATTTTAATCAGTTTAACAGGAAAGTATCATATTGCTTAGTACATTGCTTTTAGTTTAATTCAACAAGTATTTTTTTCTTTTTTCTTTTTCTTTTCTTTTTTTTTTTTGTGAACTATAATATAAATGTAGCCACAAGGCAAAACTGACTATAAAATATACTTAAATTTACACTTTTAATGTTAGCATCGTGTATACTATGGATATTTGACAAACATTTTATTTCACGTTCTGGCATTTAATCTCTCTCTTTGATCCATCACATACTGTCTGATGCTTTCTGGCCATTTCTCCTAGCTTTGCACCCTCTAACAACCACTCTTCCACAGTACACTTGGGTGGGAAACTATCATGCTCACTATGGTAGGGAAAACCAATGTATTTTCTTCTTACAAATTATTCAGTTTACAATGGATTTATTATAGAATAAACTCCTTGTGACTCAGACAGCATCAGTACAGTTCTACTGATGAATCAATGTATTTTGCAATTTCCCCCAACAAATGCTTTTCTGTACTTTTTGCTGGTTCATTGCTCCAGCTCAAAATCCTTGCTGTCAGATACACATGGGTGATTTTATATTCTGAAAAGTTAGTCTTCCTTTTCTCATTAACTATCGTCATCATGCCTTCTGGATTGCCTTTACAGTTAGGAATGGTGTCTAGAAACTGTACTAAAGGGGACAAAAGTTTGAAAAATGGGGGAGTTTATATTTTAACCTCTTTAGGTCAGAATATTTTCATTAAACTACATAAGTCTGGGCTGGAGAGAAAGTACTCAGGAAATCATAAGGACATGAATTCCCTTCCTAGCATGAAAATAGACTTATGTGGCAGTGTGTGCTTATAAAGCTGAGGAACAGAATTAAACAGACCATTGGGCCTAGCTGACCAGCCAAGTCTAGCCATAAATCGAGAAGATAGGGATGGAGGAAGAAGTCTTTCTTCCCCAAACATACAACTGTTGCATGAATAGTTGCAAACATATTTGCAACACTGCAACACACACACACACACACACACACACACACACACACACACACACACATATATACCCATATATATGTGTGTGACAAAATTGGGAAATTCATATTTAACTTAATAGGTTGTGATATCTATATCCAAACACACATATAAGGTCATTTAAAAAACAACTAATTTTTACTGTTATATGAAAGCTGTCACAGAAAATACATAATTTCATGTGTCTTAGATATTTTTCATTGCTATAAGACACCATGATTAAGGTGACTTTAAAAAGAAAACATTGAATGGAGCACAAAAGTTCAGAGAGTTTGAGTGTATGCTACACCCTGTTGGGTAGCATCTCAGCCAGTAGGCCCTTAGGTCAGCATGGTGATTAAGTAGTAGCTGAAAGTTCACACCTTGAGACACAACAAGACAGAATGAACGCATTGTGAATTGCATGAGATTTTGAATCCTCAAATACCACACCAAATGATGAGTTTCTTCCAACAAAACTGCACCTACTAATCCTTCCCAAATAGTTCCACCAACTATAGAGCAAATATTCAAATATTTAAGCCTGTGGGTGTCATTCCAATTGAAACTATTGTCGAACAGATAGGATGCTGCCAAAATTTTAATACAATTTATGAAAATCAAATATTCACTATATTTTGGCTATGATTCATAGATTGGCTCTTTCAAAATTAAATAGAAGATGGGCGTATTCATTTTTACAGATACCCATATACAATCTTTCACTTATTTCAGCACTAAACAAAGACATGTTGTTTATTGAAAGGCATTATTTTAAAAATAATATTTGTTTCAACAATGTCTCATCAATATAATGTTAGGTTTTACAGAAATTTTATATGGTGCATATAGTAAGTTGATGTACAAAGTGAAGAACTGAGGGTTTCATATGTGTATTATATATCAGAGCAAAATTTTTCTTACCTTTTATTCATTTCCTTTTTCAAGTTCCTACTCCCAGTCTTTTCCTTAAAGAATTGCTATTTGTAGTCAATATTTTCTTGGCTTTATCATTATTGCTTGATCCTATAAAATTAAGAATATTTATGTCCATTATACTAAACTGTACACTGAATCAACAAATCTTGACCTTTGCATTTGGCAGAAGTATTCACACTCACACACACACACACACACACACACACACACACACACACACACATACACACGAGCAGATGGGTGGTTTAATATGAATTATATGACCTTAAATTGTAAAACCTGATTACTGTGATGGATTCTGTTTTCTTTCAAAAGTGTTCATAGTTGTTATAAGGCTTCAAGTATGTCTGTGCTAGTAACAGGTGTCAGAATAGACATTCAAATGCTGTGCGACGACTCCAAAAGAGAAGTTTCTCCCACAGTTTTGTTTTACTGTTTTCCATCTTCTGGAAACTTCTATATAGAAGTTTATGAAGAAGTACCCCTGTTATTTTATTTGAGGTGGAAGAACATTAAATATTCAATGCCCAAAGAGTATTGTTTTGTGACTGCATAAATTTTAGGAAAAGGCAAATTTTTATAGATCTCTTCAACTTTGATGACTCTCTGTTTGCTAAGTAAATACTGAGTACCTTGCTATATAGACTTTTGATCTTTTGACACTTGGACTATAATGGATACACCTTCAAGTATTATAGGATTTATACATTTTGAATTTATGATTAGAGATCATTGATATATATGCAGATATATAATTAATTGTATGAACATTTTAAGCAAATATTCCATTTCAAGATATTTGGGCTTATTTTAATCTTTTTGATATTACAAATAATCCTGGTGTAAATACTTTATGATGAATTTTGTACTGAATTAAATAATTCATTTATATATTATACATACATGTTTCATTTCATGTTATGTATATATTCTTCTAAATATATTGATAGTCAATTATGTCTTTGTAAATATATGTATATTATATATATATATTTATATATATATATTCATTTCTTTATATTTTTTGGTATATGTTATGACAAGGTAACTTAAGAGCTTTTAAAATGGTAATCCAGACTTTTACATGAGACAGAAAATTAAATCATGATATTTGGATTTTAAAATATTTTGCTTTAGTTTTGTGCCCCAGTGTAGGGGAATGCCAGGGCCAATAAGTGGGAGAGGGTGGGGTGGCAGGCATGGGGAAGGGGGAGGCAAAAGGGGTTTGTTCTTGCTTTTGTTTGTTTGTTTGTTTGTTTGTTTGTTTTGGAGGGGAAGATGGGAAAGGGAAAATGTACATGTAAATAAAGAAAATACCTAATTAAAAAAAATAAAATAAAACAAATAAAACCAGAAAAAAATAAAAAAAAATCTTAAATTTTAAATTAAAAAAAATATATTTTGCTTTAATTATCTAATGTATTTTTCAATGTTCTGTGTCTTAATGACACAGGGAGTTGACATATAGCATAATGCTAATATACTTGTAGTAATAACAAGTTGATTTTAATATTACGTTAGCTTCTTCTCTTCCCCCGCCCCTCTTGGTTTTTCAAGACAAGATTTCTCTGTGTAGCCATGGCTTCTGGAACTCAACTCACTCTGTAGACCAGGCTGGCCTCGAACTCAGAAATCTGCCTGCCTCTGCCTCCCAAGTGCTGAGATTAAAGACGTGTGCCACCACTGCCTGGCACATGTTAGTTTCTTAATTTTTCATGATTTGCAAAATATGTGCATATGTCTTACAAATTTATAATAGTTTTGGTAAAATATTTCTTAAAATATTATAATCTGAAAACTTCATTGTAATTATCTCTGAGAATTCTTTTCCAATGATGAACTTATTTTCAAGATCACCTTCTATAATAATGTAAGATGTGCATGCTTTATATTTGTAATTTTGATGATTCTTAATTTTATATATTACAAATATAACCTCACAATTTAGCCATTTGGAGTCTAGCAAATATATATATATATATATATATATATATTATATATATATATATATATATATACACACATAGGTACATAGTTATATATATATAAAACTGTGTCAGCCACCTCCTTAAATCCTCAACATTTTCATCATTTACCTGTTCAAAGATGTTTTCTTCTTTATGAGAAAATAATAGTAAAGAAAGAAATCAACATCGTAGGCATTTATTTTCATTGTCACTTATCTTTAGCAATAAACATAACTTATAGAGCAACATTACAGTATTTCTATCCTCCTTGAGACTAAATGCCGCTTGGTTCCAGAATGTATTACCTAACACAACTCTTATGTTCACCTGAGTTTAGTTTTTATTTTTCCAGCATGGTGTGTGGGGAGAGTGAATAAACTATTATATCCAGAGCTGTGATGAAAATAAGAAGTTTTAAAGGTATAATGCAGTACCCCTTAAGCCTGTGACTCTTACAGCACCTGGGCAGTGTCATTACTTATGTCTAATCAGTGGCTGAAATATAACCCATTGGTATAGTGTTTCCTAGTAAGTATCAACAAGTTGCTAATTGGTATCTGGGATGCTCTTCAGCTTTCTTCTTTTATTTCTTTTCAAACCGGAGGCCTTGTGGAGTTGTTGCCTATTGAGCACAAGGCCTCTAGTTTGAAAGAAAGAAAAGAAGAAAACTGAAGAGCATTCTAGATTGCAGACTCTATTTCTTTGTGTTTTTTCTGAACTATGTAGTCACTGAAACATTCATTGTGCCTGCTAACTTTCTTTTCTTCCATGCTCGTCCTTTCTCACTCTTTTATCTACTTATTTATATTTCTACATTACACACACCCACAAACACACATACATACTGTCAACAAGTGTTTGCCATCTTAAGAGGAACTCTCATTCCACTGACCAAAGAAACAACATAGACACAAATATTCTGTAGTAAGCATATTGTTGTATCCAGTATATGATTAATAATAGAGAATAAAAGCAATTTTTCATGTGTCTGTGTCTCTATGTGTATACCTGTACTGAAGGTTTATTTCATCCTTTTCTCTAAATAGTCAAAGCTTTATTGCCCTGACTTAAGAGGATATATGAGCAGTTTCTGGCTAACTAGGCAGAATAGGAGATGGGCTTCCTTGCAGGACATGAGCCTCAAGTTAAACCACACATTGTTTGGCCACTCTCATATTTTCTGTGTTGCCATTGTCCCAGACCTTCTTGAAGTATTGATTGAGAGGTTTATGATGGGGTGTGTGTTCAGATTTTTCTTTCTCTAACCTACAGAGTACTACTATCTCTCAACCTTTAGGAACTCATTATAAGGGGGAGGAGGAAGATTGTAGGGGTCACAGGGGAAGGAAGACACTAGGAGAACATGACCCACTAAATCAAGTAAGGAAGGAACATATGATGTTACATAGACTGAGACAGCAAGCTCAGGACCATTAAGGTTCCTCTGTGTATATGATTTGTTTGTTAGCTTGATGTTTTTGTGGGACTTCTACCAGTGGAAGTGGGTATATCTCTGACTTTTGTCTTCTATTAGAAAGCTTTTCCTCCTATTGGGTTGCCTTTTATCCTAAATATGAAGACTCTTTCCTTGTCTTTTTGTATCTTGACTTTGTCACGTTTGGTTGTTTCTCTTGGAGACCTGCTCTTTTCTAAAGGAAACAGACAAGGAGTGGATCTGAAGAGAGAAGATTATTTGGTTTCCTGGTATCTAACCGCTTGAAGTTGAGGTTTCGGTTTTTTTTAAAATATATTTTGGATATTAGTCTTTTGTCTAATGTAGAGTTGGTAAAGATCATTTCCCAATCTGGCTGCCATTGTGTTCTATTCATAGTATCCTTTGCTTTACAGAAGCCCTCAACCAAAGATAAAGAGAATTGGGTACTTTTACACAATGCAATACTACTTAGCTATTAAAAACAAAGATAGCATGGAATATGTAGGAAAAAGGGTGGAATGAGATAATATCAAAAAAAAAAGATAAAAAAAAAGAATATCATCTGAGTGAGGTAACCCAGACTGGGAAGACAGGCACGATATATATGTACTCAATTATATGTGGATGTTAGTCATAAAGTACAAGATAACCATACTACAATTTATAAACCCAAAAAAGTTAAGTAACAGGGATGGTCTAAAGGAGGATAGCTGTTTTCTGAGAGGCTTTATCCAGCAGCTGATTGAAACAGATGCAGTGACCCATAGCCAAATATGAGGCAGTGCTTAGGATTGCCTTGTGGAAGAGTGGCAGTTGGATTGTGCAAGTTGGATGGGGTCAAAGTTACCACAAGAAGACCTACAGAGTCAACTAACCTGAGCCCTTGCGCCATCACAGAGACTAAACCAACAACCAAAGAGCAGGCACGGGCTGGACTTAGGTCCCTTACACATTTGTATCAGATGTATGATTTGTCCTCATGTGAATCATCTAACAATTGGGCTGTCTCTGACTCTGATGCCTGCCTTTGGATCCCCTTATTCTAGCTGGGCTGCCTTTTCTGGATTAAATTTGAGAGGATGTGTATTCATGCTGAGGTTGGATGTCCCAGGGCCCATTCATACCTAAGGGGGGTATTACCCCTTCTCTGAGGAGAAGAATAGAGTAGAGGTATGTAAGGGTGAACTTGGGGGAGAGGAAGAAGACAGGCTGAAATTGTGAAGTAAAGTCAATAAATAAATTTAAAAGATAGACCAAAAGAAGGGAGGGCAATATGGGAAGAGAGAAGGGAAAGAATTTTGAGGTTCAGATGTATGAGAGAAGAACCTATTCTCAAAAACTAATATATATATATGAAACCAAATAATACTAATATAACTGCAATAATTTAGGGACTATAGCTGATAATCTGCCTTGATGTATCAAGCATCATTACTCATTGCCATTGGTCACATTTTTATATTCACTAGAAGCAATGGTCTGACAATTATAACTGGTATTGAGCAATAAATATGGAAATCACTCTGAATGATATCTGTGTACATTGTATTTTCCTTCCACACCACAAATACTTGAGAACTATATGGGATTTGTGAACTGCTTATACAATGCTACTGGACTGATTTTACATTAATGACTCCCTTGCCTTCTGTGTGAGTAACATTCTTTATAATATGTGTAATATAGTTTACTTCAGTGCAAATTTCCTTTTGTATATTGTGTTGAAGTTATGTTGATATGTTAGTAAACTGGAAAAATCACATCTGCTATTAATATAGGGTGGCCCTTCCTCCCAATTACTGAACAACTCTATCAAATTCTTGAGGAATTTACTGATTTTGCTCCACAGTATCATTGGTTTGGATCTTTTAAATTTGCTAGATTGATTATTTTACACAGCTATCCCGAAAAATTCCCAGATTATTTTCCTTAGTTATAGATCAAAGTAACCAATAAATGAAATGAATATATGCATTCTGAAAGATGAAGATTAATTATATCTATCAAATAAAAGGATGCAAGGGTACTTTTATGGATGTGTTCTTGCCATTATTTAAGTATTGAAAATATAAATTTAAAACTAATTTTTAAGTTGCTTAAAAATTTAGTTGTTTTAGTAGACCATTCCTTGTAGATCTATGGATGGGAAGGAATCATCCTTTATCAAATGGGTACAAGCATTTTTGTCTAAGAAACAACATTAAAGAGTATAATCAATTTTCTTTTTCATTTTATATTTCAACACATATCTATTTATATCTCAACATGTAAAAAGCTAAAATTTATGTATGGGATAGTCTCACTACAATTAGAATACAAAGTACTAAGAATAGAGAAGGTATGGGACGTGGAACAGTCAGAGGGTGGACCAAGAGGGGAATAAAGACTGGACTGTAAAAAAAAAAAGATAAATAATAATAATAAAAAAGAATTTAGTTGAGTAAAAGCACAGTTTTTCAGGTGTAAGGCCATTGTCCTGGTGCTAACTGGGTTGTTGGGAGAACATACCCAATCTCTACTGTTATCATCTTCATTAGTA
>JADRCD010205738.1:38526-48787 GCA_019843815.1 Montemys delectorum | reverse complement strand
TTGCTGCAACATACACCATGACCAAAAAGCAACTCCCTTTCCTCCCAAAATCTCCCAAGAAAGGTTTACTTGGCTTACACTTTTATATTGCAGTTTATCAAAGGAAGCCAGGACAGGAAGTGAAACAGCGTCAGAACCTTAAAGCAAGAGCTGGTGCAGAGGCCATTGTGAGGTACTGCTAACTGGCTTGTTCAACCTGTCTCTTATAGAACACAGAAATACCATTCCAGAGATGGCACAACCCACAATTGACTGGGTCCTTCCGCATTTATCACTAATTAAGAAAATGCAGAAGATCAACCGTGTCAACTAACATGGAGTCCTGGGAGCTCTCAGAGACTGAGCCTCTAACCAAAGAACATACACAGGCTGTTACGGGGCCCCACACACATGTAGCAGACACACAGCTCAGTCTCCATGGCCATCTTTTCTGGCATCAGTGGGAGAGGATGCAAAGACTTGATGTGCCAGGGTGGGGGCATATTCACAGAGGTAGCACTCTCTCAGAGCTGAAGGATAAGGAGAATGGAGAGAGGGACTTTTTATTAATGAATTAAAAAGAAAAAAAGAAAAAGAAAGTGCCTTACAGGGGATCTTATGGAGGCATTTTTCGCAATTAAAGTTTTCTCCTGTCCGATTCTTCAAGCTTGGGTCAAATTGACACAAAACTAGTCAGGACAGTCTCTAGATAAGCTGCTGAAGAGAAGTATTGTCAGAGCCAAGTCAGATATATCTCTGTGCAGCCAGTACTGGAGGACCAACTGAAGGAAGTCCACCACAAAGACTAAACAGTTGGGATGCAAATGTCAAAATCAAGAGCTGCACAGGCCTGTGTTTACTCAAGCCTGCTGTTCTTGTCTTTGGATCCCATATTCCTCCAGTCATGGGACTGAGGGTCTATATAGAGATGCTCTGTAACTCATGGGCAAGACTTGGAAAAGATGCAACTGATGCAAACCCTAAAGATAAAGGTTCTAGGAAACAATATAAAGCAGGCTATGGCCGAAGAGCCAAGTGAAGCTTTTAAACATGAAGCAGAAGGAGGAGGGATAAGTTCAAAGCTGAACATCACACCACCACCACCACACACACCAACCATCATAGGCTTTTGGTTATGCTCTACCACTCAATTATAAGGCCCTATTGTTGGACATGTAATATATGTCATTGAACAATGAGAAGAAGATCTGGTGCCTAAGTATAAGAGTCACCCCAACTGACTAGCATTTATGGTGCTTGAAGGTTCTCTGCACGCTACCAGAGGGAACACTTAATCATCAGCTACCTGCCTCCAAGGTGACTGGTGCAATAGTGGCACAAAGATCATGGGAATAAGCAATGACTGGATTTAAGGTTCACTGCACGAGCTGACATGGCTAAAGTGGACAAGAATCTGAGATCACTTTGATCATAAGCTAAGGAGGAAACCTACAATTATTATTCTGCTATGGGAACATAGCAATAAAATAACTTCTACTGACATAATTGTTATGTCTATCAATCAGAGCATTACTCAAACTTGATTAGAGAAGTTTCTTCTTGCAGTAGACTGGGATTAACACAGAGAACCATAATAGGACAATGTGTAGAGACTAAGAAACTTTAGAGCACTCAGCACCAAATGGGTTTTCTTTATCAAACCAAGACTCAAGACTCAGGGACCTATGGAAAAGAGTGGGCAGAATGATTGTAGAAGCCAGACCTGATAGATGCCTCCAAGAAAAGAGCATCTTCCAGATGCATGTGTTCCAACAAAACAAAATCTCAGCAGCGAGAAGAGATGCTGTCGTGAGAATTTGGTTCCTTTCAAAATCACAGAACTATTATGGGAATGTGTTTTCCTTTTGATCTCAGGTATAGGATATAGAGCTGCTTCAGATTGTCCACAGCAGCTGTCTATGGTTGGCCTTGTGCTCCATCAGCTGCAGATAGTTTCTGCGATTGTGTGACATTTGGAATTCTGGGAACTTTTCAGAGGGTATATAAACACTAGGGCTCTGACAGGCAGGGTGAGTTGTTGCTGAACTGTTGGTTGGTTGGTTGTTGTTAGTCACTGTTTGTTAAGCAGTCATGTGCAAGGAAGAAAGAACAAGAAGAAACTAGATATCCTGATGGCAAAGATCAAACTCAGTGCCCCCAATCAACAGAAAGTCTAATGATAATGTTGACCCCTTTATACAGGGATCTCTTTTCTTTACTCTCCATCCATTTTCCCTCTCTTATTTATTTTTGGGGGGTTTAGATGGAAGAATGTGGCCCCAAAGTCTAACCCCTAACCAAAAAGCTTTTTGCAATAGAAACCTTATTCAGTCATTAACAGAAAAACTTCCTTCAGCAGCAGATGGGAACAGATGCAAAGACTGAAAGCCAGACATTACATGGAGACATAGCTTAAATGAGATGTCTGAATCAAATCACTCCTGTCAGACCTCAGGGAACCCCAAACAGCAGGAGGCAGAATGAGTATAAGAGGCAGAGAGGATGGAGGACACCAGGAGAAAAAGGACCTCCAAATCAACTAAACAAGTCGCTTATGAATGCACGGAGACTGAACCAGCAAGCACAGGGCCTTCAGATCTGGACCAGGTACTTTTCATATATATATATGAAAAATATATTTAATATATACTAATATATTTTATATATAAGTATATATTTTATAAAATATATACTTATATATAATATAATATATTTTATAAAATATATACTTATATATAAAATATATTAGTATATATTAATATATATATTAGCTTTTAGCTTAGTAATTTTATAGTCCTCATGAGTGTAAGAATGAATGGGTCTCTCAGATTCTTGTATCTGCTCTTGGAATTCTTTCCCCTGTTGAGATTCTATATACAACTTCAGTATGATAGTTTTGCTTTATTATATTTTGTTTTGTCATGTTTGGTTGTTTTAAAAAAAGGAAATTCCAAATGTTCTTATTACCAAAAAATAACAGGAGTTTGATGTGGTCACTACACTAATCACTCTGACTTAATAATTATGCCCTGATGCTATATATACATATTTGCAATATTTACACCTAGCATATAAATATAAAAAATTATGCACTCATTAAAAATAAGTAATTTTTAACTTTGGAAAGAGCTGCCTGTGGGAAAAATTTTTGACCAGAACTCACTGAAAGATTGACAAAACCATTTTCAAAGTGTCTCAAACTTAATATATCTCAAAATATATCTAATTTAATCTAATATAACATAATTTCAACCCATTCAATCAGGAAGACTCATGATAAGTCAATACTTTATTCCACACCATCTCCATGATTCCTTTTTGTTCAATCTAAGGGCTAGTGATAACTACCATGGTTAATCTCTCGTAGCTCCGATTGTACTTACTCTTTAAAATTTTATCCTTGTGCTCTTGTTTGCAGCCAAGATCTTAAGATGTTCTTGGAACTGTACAATAAGCAGAACACTCCATAATGATGAGAATATAGGCTGCTAAGAGGGCTGCACAGGTGGTTTTTCTTGAGTTTCAAGCAATGGTGCAAAAATGGCATCGGAATTAAAGTGCCTGCTGTAAATAATTCTAATTCCAAAATTTAAAGTAGTAAAATGACAAAAAGGTGCCAATCCTGTGAACTTACCATGGAAGGGTCAATGTATTGAGTAAGACAATGTCACACATAATACTTTCTTGGCTGTCTCAGGTTCTGTGTAGTTATATATATTTGCAATCAGGTCAGATATTGCACTAACACTTCTCTGGAAGTGAACTAAATTTTTCGAAAAGAGGATTTAATAGAGCTGTTGATGATCTTCTTATTAAAACAACAGTTTTTGTTGAATAAAGCAATAAGTTTAAGTTAAAATGTCTCAGTGAAAACAGTGAACAGAGAAGATATCCAAAACGCTAACGTATTTACATTGTATACATTATATATATGCTGTTTTCTTAATACATATTAATATATATGGATTAATATATATATAATATGGATTTTTCAGACTAAAATGTAAAGATAGATATGTACAAATCTTAACTATCTTCTTCAATTTCTGTTTTAATTATAAAACTAACATCTCATTATGGAAATGTTGCTATGATATCTTTAGAGACCATGGAATGATATGAAAAATGTAACTCTCAAAATACATTTATAGCTTAAAAGGTCATAGGTAGGTAAAATAGTCTGAAGAAAAATAGACCACAGTCATTTATTCTAATTTTGAAATATTTGATGGCATTGGCTGGTTCATATTTTGTTTTTGTGGCTAGTAAGAAAAACTTGTTGGCTGGAAGGTAGCGTCTATAGGAAGAGAACTCTGTCTCATCAGAGAGCTTCAGACATGGCGAACAGCGAGGAAGCAGAACAGGAGCTATTATCTTCTATTTACTCATAGCCAAGTACCTGTTGAGACTAGGCTACTCATTTATTGATGATACTGGCATGGTCATAGCACTGGCAAAATGTCTGCATACAGTTTGCTTCCATTGTTCCTAGTTCCTATGATTTATTCTCCATGCAATTACTTTAGAGATTTCAGAGTCTAGACTTTATAACACGTACCAAAAATCTCACACTTGTTTAACAAATCTGCATTCATGAACAGAATTAGGAGGCTAATGATTTCTCCCTGGTTATTTTCAAATATATATGAAAAATAAAAGCTTATCAGTTTTAGTCTGCAGCCCAATTGAAGAAAGTATACAAACAGAGATCAAAGAAATTATAGAATCACACAGAATTCACAGTAAGGCACCTTCATTCTGCCGCAACAGAACTATGGCTCAGCTAGGAGATAAGCTTTAAGATCACACACTACTAAGTGCTATAATGCATAGAGTGTCAGACTGTGATCTCCTCACTAGTTCTGGCTCTGCCACCTTTGTCAAGTCTTCAGAGGGGACCCCTGGAAGTTGTGCTTTACATATATACATATATATATGTATATATGTAAGTAAACCCATGTCAGACAATGTTCCTTTGTCTCTCTCCCTGGCCTCAGTATAGAATATCTCCCATTACAGAATTTTTTCAAGATTTCTTTTTAGGAAAAACTACTAAACCAATTCTTCATGGAGAAGATGTATCTGCAGCTATCACTTACAGCCCAGAACTAAAGGTACTTCCCACAGGGGAAGAAAGGCCTATTAAAAGATACCAATGCATATGTCAAGAAGCCCTTAAGCCTAGCTAAGATGATTGTGATACCAGATAATAGTGAATATAAACTCTACTTCCTTCAATATTTTCCACATAGCCCTGAAAGGCAGTACTGATACCTGGCCAAGACAAACTCCAACAGGGCAACCCATATACTCAGCTCTCTAAAAATATAGTACTAAAATTAAAGTTTCAATCTACTACTCATTAGAACGATCATTTCTATTTAACATTATTGTCAGTCTTTATGACTACAGGAACACTTCTGATCATAATAGGTAAAAAGTCATAATTGAAATTAAATACATTTTTTCTGATATACTACCTTAGAGCTAATGTTTCTAATTAAATAACAATTGCAACTATGTAATCGGAGGCAGCACATAATATGCCTGTAGATAATGACTACATGTAAATTAGTTTCAAAATTTTTAAATAGAAAAATATAATCACTCTAGAGCCAAGTTTAAAGTATATGAGTCTGGGAGTTCCTAGCATTATCTTACTAATTTCTCAAGAAGATAGGGAGTAGTTAATTCATTAAGGCAATGAAATAAGATGAAAAATGACAAAAGTATCTTCAGTGCCATTCTTAGAAGACAAGAATCTTCTCTGATACAAAAGCTAAGAAATCAGAAATGTTAATAGTATTCATTTTACCACCCACAAAACTACTAAAGGACCAGATTTTAGTATCTTCATATGGTAAATTTTTTTTTTACACATGGCTCTTATTGAACCCAAGTATTTATTACCATTGAATCCAAGTATTTACTACCACGGAGTCAAGAGAAATGCCCAGGGAGGTAAGAGTAAATCTATTACTGCTTCCAGGTTTCCATCAGCTGGTCTACCATCACTTCCTGGTGTGGCAGTAGAATCATCAGTCTCTTGTTTTTCCTATGCTAGTCAAGGAAGCAATTCACCTGCCCATGACTGAGTGTTCTCCTTTGTTCTACATCCAATTGAGACATTATAAGTTCAATTAATTAGTCATTGTTCTATTCTTAGCTTGAGTGTTCTTTATATTCCATTATCCCAATTAACCCTTAAGGCACAGTGATATTGAAATAGAGGCTTAGAGATAATAATTTACTCAAGGTAGTATGTGGCAAAACAGCAAAACACACTGGATCTTAGTTTCCAACTTGTACAGGTGACTGCTTCCCATGCTATACTGTGTAAAGTTTGCCATGGAATAGCTTCCCTGGGAGAAAGACAAACATCGGTAAAGAAACTTTATTCATCTTTTAAATAAAGCAAAGGTAGAATTGAAATGTGTATTCTAGAAAACCTCAAAGTAATGAAGCAGTCTACAAAAGAGAAAAACAAGTCAGCTGACAAAAACTATAAGCAAACTAAAATTTGCTCAGAACAGGAGAGATAGCATGCTCCAGGGGAGAGCCCCTAACTGGTACCCAGTACCGAGTGCTCAGTCTTGAAACTATGTACACACAACTAACACTGAATGGACTTAGCAGGTTGTCTTTTATATATTTAGATGTAGGTGTGTGTGTGTGTGCGTGTGTATGCGTGTGCGTGTGCGTGTGCGTGTGCGTGTGTGTGCGTGTGCGTGTGCGTGTGCGTGTGCGCGCGTGTGTGTGTGTGTGTGTGTGTGTGTGTATGCGCACACACATGCACGCATACATGTATGTGTATAAAGTAAAGAAAAAGAGGCCGTGATATCTAGAGAGAACAACCTGGGCACATGGGAAAGGCTGAGGGAGGGGCGTGACAGGGGAAATAATGTAATTGTAGTTTGATGTAAAATGGTCTTGATGTTTGAGAAGTCAGCATAGGTTCTTGAATCCAGAGAATGTAAGTAACATTCACATCATCTCTCACACTCAGATTATTTGGAGCTTCTACAAACAGCAATGAAATTGTAATAATCATCACCTCCTCTGTTCCGTGTGCTGATTTGATCTTGATAAAGGTACCAAAGCCAGGGTGTGCATATGAGATCAGAGTTTATCACTCAGTTTAAAAGTCTTTGGGTACAATGCATTACTCAATGAGTTGCAAATGCAAAATGTGATGGCTACTTTCAGGTACTTCTTGGGAAGCCTGAATAAGTGGCATAGTAATACCATCCAGGCTTTATTATGTCACTAAAGGAAACTTTGGAAAGGAAGAAAAAAAATACTCAATGTGTCCAAGAACCCACAACTATTAAACACCAGGGATTAGATTCAAACTCCATAGTAACTATTATGATTTGAATTACACATTAAGTCTCATGTTAATCTCAAAGACTTGTTTTATTTTTGTTTGAAATGAATTTGTCCTGAGATGTCTATATAAAACACATTTACCAGAAGTAGATTTCAGTAGCCTAAAGGAGTAAGAAAATAGCTTTTTTCCCCTTTTCTTTTATTGGAAATTTTCTTTATTTACATTTCAAATGTTATCCCCTTTCCTGGTTTTCCCCTCCAGAAACCCCGTATCCCATTACCTATCCCCTTGCTTCTATGAGGGTGCCCCACCCACCCACCCACTTCTGCCTCCCAGCCCTGGCATTCCCTTACACTGAGACATTGAGCCTTCACGGGGCCAAGGACCTCTCCTCCTATTGATGATCGACTAGGCCAGCCTCTGCTACATATGCAGCTGGAGCCATGGGTTGCTCCATGTGTGCTCTTTGGTTGGTGGTTTAGTCCTTGGGAGCTCTGGGGGATCTGGTTGGTTGATATTATTGTTCTTCCTATGGGGTTGCAAACCCCTTCAGCTCCTAACAAGCTTTTAAAATTCATTTTCTAAGTTAAATCATTCTTTCTCATCAAATCTCAGCTTACAATGAACTTTCTCTGATAATTCTTCCTGCCCTCCCCCAATGCTGGCCTGGAGGTCACTAGTACATGTTACCATAGGTACCATGGCACAATCTTCTAGACTTTAAGTGCTTGAAGAAGCCTATTCCTCCCAGTGCATAAGTTATGTAAGAAGAGACCCCCGTGCTGACTTAAAATCTACTGCATTCCTAAACCTAGAATACAGTAACTACACACACACACACACACACACACACACACACACACACACACACACACACATTTACACAATAAATAAAAGCAGAATTGCCAAATTTGACATATTAAATTTCATTTGCTTTTCAAATCTGTTAATTAACACCAACAAAGAAAAACTGTAAGATTGAAAAGAGAAAGAGAGAGTGAGAGAGCTGTCAAGTAAGAGGATGATGTAACATCTCTGCTCTAAAATGAAAAGAAGGGTAGGGGGAATAATAAAGCCTATACAATATTATAAGATAACATCAGAAAGCATGAGCTGAGCTCTCACAAAACAAAGTCAAAACACATTAGAATTCCTGGGTACCCTTGATATGTCTATCCACCATTATTAGGATACATCATTACCAAATCAATATTGAAAGTGAACATTCGAAGATAATATGAGATAAGCACGGTCATCCTTTGTCTATGCCCAATTAAATGAGGTATTCTCCTGGACATTTCTACCACTAATTGGTCAGGGGAAGATACGCATGAGCTGGGGTGATTACCTTAACACATCTGCCTCCGGGGGTGTCAGGGAGAAAGCAAAAGTCGTTAGAAAAAGGGTGGCTAATTTGTTTGCTTAGCTCAGAGCCCGGCCAGTTAAGGATTATAAATCCTCTCGGAGTTTAATGTGAGGTTCAGAGCTAAACTGGGGCAAGGAAATGATTATAAAACCTTTAGCCCTAGGAGGCAAAGGTGGTAAGGATCTCCGAGACAAGACAGTAAAAGAATATTTATACCTAATAGTGTGAAAGTACTATGTCTCATTAAATAAAACATCTTTTATCATCCTGAGAAATTACTGACCCCTAATGACAGAAAAGTCCACAATTAAGCAAAGTAGTTTCTGCGGATCACAGAAGACACAGCATCATCTCTCTTCTTTTAGTAAGTGAATAAACTCCCATGGATGTTCATACCTATTCATCTGGGAGAAAAAAAAACTGTTCTATTCCCGAAAGGAAACCAAATAATAAGAGACAATCTTGTTTCTCACTGGAATCTGTTCATTTTAACAATGTAGACCCCATAGATAAAAAGACTGACCTAGTGTTACCAACACCAGGTCAGGTGGGGGGTGGGGAATGGAATGCACAAAAAGGAAATAAGCTAACAAGGGACTCACAACAGCAGAACTCATTTGTCATTTACCTCAAGGCAGATAACAGGCATACATGCAACTTCAGCGCTTCCAACATTCAGTGACCCTGGGTCCCTGAAATAAATAGGCACTCTACCTGTTAACATCTTACTGGTCGTAAAGTTTTCCTATATCAAATCACATCATAGTGTGGTTTTGGTTGAGGTCTTTCTTTCCTACTACAAGATCCCCAGGATCCAAAAAAGATTATAACCAAGTATTATTTCTTGATTATATTGCTACTATTTTTTCATATCTGTGTTACATGTTGGCATTGATGTCTATATCATTTCTCATCATATAACAATGCTCCCTTTAACTTGATTGCATTCAACATCTCTTTATCTTAGATCCTGACAGTTTTACACATAGGATATAACTGGTTAAACTGAATAAGTAAAAAAAGAAAGCAAACTATACTTATGACTTGAGAGATTCATAATTTATCTGATTTATCACATTTATCTAATAAGATTAATCCTTGTCATATTGGGAGCAGGGAAAGTTGTATCACAGTTTAGAAGGGACACAAACAAACAAACCTACATCCTTACTTGCTTCCGTCACCTTCTACATAGGTAGCTTGGAGTGAATCATTTAATGGTTTATTTATTTATGCATTTTATGTATATGAGTACTTTGTCTGCATGTCCATCTGCACAACATAGGAGAGCATCCGATCCCCTGGACTAAAGTTATAGAGAGTTGTGAGGCACCATGTAGATGCTAGGAATTGAATTCAGGACCTCTGGAAGACTAGCCAGTGCTCTTCACTGCTGAACCATCTCTACAGCCCCAAAGCCCATCATTTAACTTGAGATGTGTCTCTGGCTGTGGAAGTGGAAATAATACTCTATTTCAATTGTCAGATTAGTATGTGGTACCTGCTGTACTGCTGTGTTAATGAGGATACTACAGCAAGGAGAGAGAGAGAGAGAGAGAGAGAGAGAGAGAGAGAGAGAGAGAGAG
>JADRCD010205738.1:26625-38516 GCA_019843815.1 Montemys delectorum | reverse complement strand
GAGAGAGAGAGAGAGAGAGAGAGAGAGAGAGAGAGAGAGAGAGAGAGAGAAATTTGTGTTCCCATAAGGCTATCATTGAGGTTAATATAGAAGAGAATAAGCAAATATACAAATCCTGGATGCAACACTTTTGTAATAAGTGCTATGAAAGAAATAAAAGAGAAAAGGCTGGTAGCCAAAGAAGGGGAGGAGTGTCATGTTTAACAGGAAGGCATAACTGAGGTTCCACTTGAACAATTGAAACGGAATGAAATGTAACAAAGCCCATTAGAAGAACTTCTCAAAAGTTGAGTCCCAGAAGATAATTATAAAAATAGATCCTAGGTAAGCATCCTTAAATAGTGCTACAACTCCAAAGCTTGTGTTCATTTCCTTTCTATCATTAAAGAAAGGGTATTATTTGAAAAAGAGCATCCCCAAGTACATACTGCTGCTCCCTGAGAAGTCATGAGAAATGAAATTAGGGGGATGAGGAACGCTGACTTAGAGTGTGGAGGGCCATGGTTGAGAAAGAGTGGGACCACGCTTGAGCATCAGCAGTATTGATGACAGCTGAGGCTTTGGGGTACAAATGTGGAGAAAGATCAGCTATGGTGTGGGGAGGAGAAAGAGAGAAAAAACCCCAACATCCACACCTAAACACCATCATAACCAGTTTGCTTGTGGCATGACACGGCAGAGTTATTGTATGTGCATCAGTATATTAAAGATCCCTTCAGTTGTTGCCTTAAAATATTTCCCAAAGATAGAATCCTCCTGTTTTTGTTTGTTTGTTTGTTTGTTTTTGTTTTCATGGAACTATAGGCCAAGGGCAGAAAAGTTTCTGTTTAGATATTCACAATATTTCCCTTGTTTGTGGGGGAGGGGTAGAAGGCATGTGTATTATATGAGATGTCTACTTTCAGGGGATTGCGTGACTTCAATGAATATTGCCATCTAACAGATAAACTGTAGCCATAGCAAACCCATACTTTCATAAATTGAAAATGCCATAGCAAATTCAAATCATTATTTTAAGTAGATGTGAATTGAAAGAAATGGAATCTCCATAAAGCAAATGAGCTTATTTAATTGACTGCTGCAGAGTTAGTCAGATGGTGATGTCAACTTCTATGTGATGAATAGAACTAATAAGGAAACTTACAGTTTTGCAACTGTGTTATTCCAACAAGAAAATAAACTAAACAATGCCATTCTGAGAAATGCAGTCAACACCATCCCTGAAATCCAATTTTCCTCCTTAAGACAATAGTTTTAAAATATGAAGACACTAGTAATGCTTTACCCCAGCCTGACAGCAGAGTTTACAAGGAACTCTGTATGATCAGTAGCCCGTCACAGGCAAGCATCTGGAGATGGCTTGTGCAGTGACAGCTGGCCAACAATAGAGTATCTGCTTCTATCGCAGATGCTTGAGATCAGAGAAGAAATCCTCAGAACCCATGAGAAGATTCTACCATTACCTCTGCTGTATGGACAGGGAAGTGGACCCCAGCTGGATTTCTGTAGGTTGCAATTCACTAGCAAAGTGTGCACTTGTTGCTGCAGCACTTCATGCAGTATTCACTTTCCTTCATACTTTTTTTTTTAATTAGGATAAAATTATATAGCTTAGAAAGAAGAGTTACAGAAAAGAAGCACAGGCTTATAGCTGGGGTTTCCCTACTTCCTTTCAATCTCTCCAGATCTGTTTTCTCATCTGAATAGATCTAGGCCAGCACCAAGCTTTGCAGCCTGCACATCCAATGAGAGAAAAAAGACAAAATGTTTTGTAAACTAAAGAGAAGGAGGGATGTGGATTGAGCAATTTCCCTTTGTTGCTAAGTTACCGGTACAATTTCCCTGGGGAAGTAACGACCTCCCTTAGGAATATATGCGGCTCATGTATTATCACAGATCCTGGAAGTGTTGCAAGTGTTCAGTTACTCTTCACGTTTCTTTTGTCATTCTCCTTATAAAGTTCCTTCCCCATTTCAAATTTTCGAAGTCATTGCTCTTGCCATCTTTGTTTCTTCCCGGAAGAAGTCCATTGTGCATTGACGTTCGTTAGCTGAAGAAGAGTCTGGGACCAGGGTTGAACCCTGCTCTATGATGATTTGAAGAGAGGACTCTGATATTAAATATACTACAGCGACCTTAGGATAAATTCTTTCGTTGGTAAAGTGTGCCGAGCTACCCAAAGGTGCAATCTCCTCTGATTGCGAGCGCTCTTGTAAGAGCTGATTGGAGCAGCCTGATTACTTGTTTAGCTGCCGAGTGGACCCATTAGTGCTGGGGAGCTACTGTTACCCTGAATCTCTGGATGACAAACAAAATGATCAGAACATTTTCTGGTAGCCAGCCAAGTTTTAGGCCTGAACTTCCATGTGAATCTTAGCAATACCAAGGAAGCTTTTATCCCAAAGACTAAAAGGAAAAGAAATTTCCACCCGGTGGATTTTCTTTTTGTCCTGCAGACGGAGGAACAAAATGTCCTACCCAGTAGAGGGAAGGGAGCCTGACTTCAGAGACCACACCGATAGCCTCCTATCCCATTTTCCCAGCAGGGAGTAGAAGGGCTAGCACAGAACAGGGTGCTGTTAAAAACATTGAATTAACTGACTTGCAATAAATTCAAAGCTCTATTCTGTACAGGAGCCCTATAAGTTCATAAATTGATTCTCAGATACAAAGCAAAGAAAAAAGTAGCAAAAGAAAAAAAAAGTAAAGAAAAAATGATTATGGCTAATATCCCATATTCACTGTAAGAGATTCAGAAACAATTTGCAAACGTGTTTCCTGTTTTTATGCCATGATTTGATCCAGTGACTTTAGCAGCACAGATCATAGGATTTCCATCAACTGTCACATACTGTGCGTCCTGGCGTCCCTCTTGGATAGCACTCATCAAAACACATACTGTTTGTAACTTAATCAGAGGAGCAGAGTGGTCCCATCAGACAGAGCAGGAAGGCTTTGCCTCTTCAGCAGCACACAGTATAAAGGAGGTCTGTGTACTTCAGACTACAGTCTGCCATTTTATGGACTGAGATTTCATAAGCACACATAATGGGTTTTGCTCAAACTACAGGTTTGTTTGTTTGTTTTTTAAGAAGGTCTCATGGTTGCACTCTGGTTGTCCTGACACTGTATAGATTATGTAATAGACTAGGCAAGGCTTCAACTCAGAGATCCCCCAGCCTCTCACTCCTGACTGCTAGGATTAAAAATGTGCATGTGTGACTGCAACCAGCTCAAATTACAGCCTTAATCCAACCAGCTCATTCTTTTTTCTCCCCTTTTCTCTTAACTTTCTCTTTCTTTCTGTTTGAATAGAAAATAAAAGAAAAATCTTTAACATTAAGTGCTGGTTTTTTGGGTTTTTTTGTTTTGTTTTGTTTTACTTTTCTAATTAATTGGTTAACTAGTCAATGATGGCTCATAGTAGCCATTTACTACTCATTCCTGGAATGCTCACTGCACCATTCATCATTTTTGCTTTTTTTAATTATTAAAAGTTTTACATATATACAGATAGCAAGATTTAAGCAGTTTTAAGACTGTATGTCTACTAATTTTATTTAAGCAGAAAACATTGAAAGAAATCCTTTCCTTTCCTCTATTAACTATATTTGATTACCACCCTAAGCAGATCTCCAAATATAAATCAGATGCAATGTCAAGAAAAAATGAGCCTAATCTTCAATTAATTAGATGTACATTGGATAATAGATCAAGGATGGGTCATGCTTAAGGAACGTAAGTCATATTTATGGCACTTTTCTTATGCATAGATGTTTCTGGCTTTAATATAGTTGCATGTAATGGTTTCAGAGATTAATTCTTCTGAGGCATTTTTTTTTCTTATACCCGTCTTTGATAATGAAAAAAATCTTCTGACTTTGGGACATATAAAAAATCTTTATAATATATAATAGACAATTAGATAAGCAACAGTAAGTAAACTAAGCAACTAATAATTTTAAAAAATATGAATCTGCTCTGCCCCAAGAAAGCATTGGCAGTTCTCAGAAAACAGGTGCAGGAAAAGGCTTGCTAAGAAGGATTTCCTGTGTTCAGGATTTAAAGCCAACAGCGGACAAGTGACATCTCATAAAACTAAAAATCCTCTGGACAGCTAAGGAAACAGTCAACCAAGTGAATAGAAACCCCGCAGAGTAGGAGAGAATATCTGCTAGCTATGACTCTGATAGGGGATTAGTATTCAGAATATATAAAGAACTCAAAAAAGAAAAAGAACAAATGGCCCAATTTAAAGTGGGCTGTGGATCTGAACACGGCAGTTCTCAAAAGGAGAAATAAAAAAAAAAAAGGCTAAGAAATATCCTAAATAGTATTCAGTTGCAATTAGGGAAATGCAAATGAAACTTACTTTGAGACTTCACCTTCTGCCCATCAGAATGGCTAAGATCTAGAAAACAACCAACAACTGCTATCCAGGATGTGGGGAAGGGGAATTCTCTGTTGATAGAATTGCGGACTTGTAGGGGGAGTTTCCCTAATCATTGTCCCTAGTAAAGACAGCAGAAGCTAATCGTTGAGTGAAGATATGGAGGTGGGATTTCCTGGAGGACAGGAAGAGAAGGACAGAGAGGTTTGGGGGCGTGGGAGCTGGACCAGGCGGTGAGTGGAGGAGAAGCAGCAGACCAGAAGAGTAGGACTCTCAGGGCATCAATAGTTTGTAGCCTCCGCAGTTGCCTGCAGAGGCCAATAAGGATGAGGCAGAATATTCTTCACCCAGCCTTTGAATTATCTGGTCCGTTTTAAAATATAGAGGTCTCTATAGTGTTTTTGTTTTCTTTTGTTTTGTTTTGTTTTTCCCACAGGGCTAAAGGGAGCTGCGTGGGGTGCTGGCATCTCGCAGGGAACAATCAGAGACCAGAGCAGCTTTGTAAAGCCAGCCATGGGAGCTGGGTGAGGCAACTGTTGACAGCATTGGGCAAGGAACAAACAAGAGACTGAAGCAGCTTGGCCAAACTAGCCGTGGAGCTGAGTAGCCAGTGGGTGGCTGCAGATTCTAGAGCGAGTGTGCTGTTTTTTAAAATTACAGGCAACAGGAGACAGGTGCAAGCCATTATGGAGACTGGTGTGGAGAACTTTCAAAAAGTTAAAAGTAAGCCTATCATATACCCAGCTAAAACCCCAACCTCGGAATATACCCAAAGGATTCAATATCCTGCGTCACAGATGTTTGCTCAGCCATGTTCGCTGCTGCTCCACTCACAGATACTAAGAAATGGAGTCAAACTAAGCAGTCCTGACCTGATGAACAACTAATGAAAATGAGGTATAGATGCACAATGGAATACTATTCAGCTGTAAAGAAAAAGGAAATCATGAGATCTGCAGGGAAATGAATGGAACTGGAAAATATTGTAGTGAGTGATTTAACCCAGGCCTAGAAAGACAGATGTCACATGTGGCATCTCATGTGTGGTTCCTAGTTCCGAATGTTGAGATACACACGTGTAGAACCTGAAGTAACTGCAGAAATCAGAAAAGTAAAAGGGACAATGGAAGCTCCCTGGGGGACAGGGCTGGAGCTCTAGAGATGGAGACTGTAGGCCACAGGTACATGGAAGGAGAAAACTGGGTGGCATTGAGCTGAGAGGAGAGGAAGGAGAGTGTAGGTAAATAAGAGGAGTAAAAATCACTAAAGATGTTAGAAAAAGACCTAGGAAAATGTAATTCTCTGTTTACTTAAAAATGCATATATAATGTACATATGTAAAATACATAGACATGCGGTGTGTGTGTGTGTGTGTGTGTGTGTGTGTGTGTGTGGTCTGAATGAAGTTATGACACTTGGGAGCAATAATGCTACCTGCAAGAGCCATAGACCACCTAACAAAAACCCCAGAGCCAGGCATGGTAAGCTTCCGCTCTTGGTAAGGAGAGTCCAAGAGGCACACAGAATACAGACTACTGTTATGGCTCTTGGCTGCCTCCCAGGACTTGAAATCGAGGAAATAGTGCTAATTACACCACACTCTTCAGACACAGGTCAAACAGAGAACTGACCTCAAAGCCCCCTCCCTGAAGACTATCTCTCACAGAACTCAAAGGTGCTATGCAAACTGCCAAGGGAAGAAAGTAACCAGCAGTCCTCCACAGCTATAAAGCCTATGAACCGTAACAAGGATCCATGTGACAAGATGTCCCCAAGGGTACGATAGTGACATATCTTGAGGCTACTCAACTACCATGTAATTGGATTAAAGGCCTGCACAATAGGAGGAAATTCATGACTAGCACTGTAAACCCAGACAATTTCCCATGGCTGGCGAGGTAGGCAGGTCATGATCCGTAAAGGAGTACCTACTTACAGCCACTTTCCAAAACTAGTATACTTTTAAGTACTTATTCTTATGCTCATAGATAAATGCAGGTCTTACCCTTTATCAAGGACACTTGTTTTTGTAACAGATGTTTGTAACATTATAGACAACCACACTATCCCTCATGTAAGAGAATAACTAACAGTGGAATGCCCAAACACAGGTGATACATCTAGAATTTACCCCTACCACTAAAGTTTGGGAACAACATGGAAGAATGGCTGGAAACATTGTAAGAGACAGAGATAGTAATTGTCTACAAGAAAATTGTTCTCTGGACATAACGGGGCAGTGGCACAAATGAACTCATAGTGTCCTGGTGACATACACAAAAGATGCTCAGGTTGAAGCCAGACAAAATTTTAGCATAGAGTGGGAAAAGTAGGCCCTAACCTTAGCTATGGAACTATTGATAACTGACAGCTGATGTGAGGTAAGGAGTTTTCTTTAAGGGGGTGTCCCCCATAGGTTGAACACATTCCAGTAGATGGCCACACACCAAGAATATATGATCAACATTAATGACTGGGTAAGGTTTAAAAATATGAGGATACAAAGCTGGGTGGGTATAGAATGGAATGGTAGATATGGGAGGATTTGATGGAGAAGCATGATTATGATCAAAGTATAATATATGAAATTCTCAAAAGAATTAATAAAATACATACTGTCAAACTATGACTTCTAAAGACTTCTGGCAAGGCTATAATTATATTATTGGGTGATAAGAGATGAGGAACACTCCAACTCTTACTGAATTAATCTTAAATAGTGGTTCTCAACCTTCCTACTGTTGTGATCTTTTAATACAGTCGTTCATGTTGAAGTGACCCCCAAGCCATAAACTTATTTTTGTTGATACTTCATAATTGTAATTTTGCCACTGTTATAGATTGTAATATAAAGATCTATGCTTTCTAATGGTTGTAAGCAGCCCTTGTGAAAGGGTCTTTTGAACTCTCAAACGGTTGCAATCCACAGGTTGAGAACCACTGATCTAGAAGAAACAAAGAAGAAATGCACCTTTATTTCAACATCTTTAGTTTAGACTAAGGAAGATCACATAGATGGTATTAAACATTTTAAAAACCACCACTGGAAGTTTGAAAAATAATTTTTCTTACAGCTGATGAATGTTAAATCTCTTAATAAGATTTTAAATCTACATTATTGTGTTGATAATCACAAGCAAATTGATATATAACTCAAGTAATTTCATCCAATTTATTATTTATAACAAGTTTAAAAGGCTGCATTAACTTTTTCCTTTCCTAACTGGTATAAAAGCAAGTGCTGAGAAGGCCAGGCTGATTCTATGACAGGCTTCAAATTGGCCATTAAAGAGACTAGGCCTAAATCTCTGTTTCCGAGAACTGGGCAATTCCAGACAAGTCCAGTCCTCAAAGCTGCCCTGTGACCTGGCCTGAGGCAAGGACAATGGGTCAGCAGCAGTTTGAGACTTCCTCAGCAAAGGTCTCCAGACCTCCCCAGCAAGTTTCTAGTCCCCACACTCTGATAATAGAATGTCCTTAGAGATGGACCCAACAGATTAACACAGAGCTCACCTACCCCAGAATCCCCTAATGTGCTTTAAATCAGGCCAGCAAGCTCACTTGGGTGTCTCTCTATCTTGGTAATGGGAGACATCAGCATGCTAGACTTTTGTAGAATAAAACACTCTTTTTGTTTACATACTAATTGAGTCCAGGATGTCATTTTTTGGTGAATTGTGGACCCTTACAGTGTCTCCATCTTATTGAGACTGAACAGAAATGCATTTATACTAACAATATTGTCTACCATAAGAAGCTTTGACCTTCACTGAGAATGGATGGATTCACCATCGTCCTTAGGCACCCTGGGGATAATTCTCTTCGTTGAAGTAAATATATACCTCTGGGTACAAAACTGATCATGCAATTTACATTAAGTTCTAATTGTACAACAAGTGAAGAGAAAAGAAAATGTGGAAAATCTATTTCTACTCACAAAGCAGTGACACTGAGATTAAAAGTAAAATATATCCACATTTCAGCATAATATTTTCTGCAACTTGAAAGTATTCTCCATTTTCTTGTGTTAATCATACAATGTAGTTTTTAATCTTTGTCCCTGTAGTTTAGATTTACAGAGTAGAGTTTGGAGTTCAAGAGGCAATGAAATTTACAGTAAAATAATCAGCACTATGTAGTGACTCTGTACATCTATGTAGCCATGTTTTCCTATGTTGTTTTACAAATGAGAAATGTCTCTCAAAATAACAAATTTGAACAAATGCTAAACTGGTAAGTGGTAGAGCTGAACAGATGACTTTATGGAGCTACCAGATTTCTTGTACTGAATTACCCCAATAAAAAATGTTTGCCTTTAGGAGACTTGCCTTGGTCATGGTGTCTTTTCACAGCAATGAAACCCAAACTAAGACATCCCCAAGTTGATATTGGTCAGGGTGTTTATCACAGCAGTAGAAACTCTAAGGCAGTGGCCATGCAAGAACAGTTTCTATTAATCAAACATATTAGTAACATCATTATAACAAAGCTGAAATATATGAACATGTAAAAACTGTGAAGAAATTACCTTTTAGTTTCAAATGAGTCTTCATTATCATTCAGACAAATGACTGAGTCATTTTATAAGTAGGGACCAGCCACATAGAACTTCACAACTACATTTCTTTAAACACGATCTCAAGAAAAGCTTAAGATGAAATAATACCATTGCAATCACTAAACTGCTTTTATTCAATAAGAAGTGTTTGACCTGGGCTTTGCCAAGAACCAACTCAACATGGAGTTCTATCACTGATGGTGACTTCCTCTGCATATCATCATCTCTCAGAGACTTTGTGACTTTGAAATATTACTCTATTCTTGTTTGGACTAGTCTGTATATTTTACATGCAAAGTTTACAGTGCATATAGAAACTTTTATACATGTACAGAAAATTATTGAAAAGTATGTGTATAACTTCATGAGCTTTGCCAAGTGATCACAGTGATGTAAGCAGCTTCCACATAAGATCTCAGGAAGCCAGATCACAAAACAAGACATTTTGCACTACTGATTTTATGGGCTACTTTACTTTTGCCCATTCGCAAATATTCAAGATTCATAGAGAGTGTACTATTATTTACCTAAGTAGTTTCATTCAACAATATGCTTCATGATCCATCTGTGTTGTTCATGTAGGTCTATCTCTTAGTTAGGGTTTTACTGCTGTGAGCAGACACCATGACTAAGGTAAGTCTTATAAAGGACAACATTTAATTAGAACTGGCTTACAGGTTCAAAGGTTCTACCCATTATCAACAAGGCAGGAGTATGGCAGTGTCCAGGCAGCCATGGTGGTAGAGGAACTGAGAGTTCTGTATCTTGAATGGAAGGCAACCAGAAGACTCAGCTTCCTCAGGCAGCTAGGAGGAGGGTCCGAAATCCCACCCCCCACAGGAACACACTTCCTCTAATAAGGTCACACCTCCTTATAGTGCCACTCCCTGGGACAAGCACATTCAAACCACCACAGTGTAGGTTTTTTTTAACTGCTATATTGTATTATACTACATATATGTACCACAATGTATTTTTAAGTTATATTTTTAATTATAAGGTTATTTTAGTTTAGATAGAACCAAAGTAAATCAATCCTTTACCTTAGAAACAATTTCAGCTTTCAAATTTAATAATTATATGTATTCTTTACATTTATTCTGTGTTAGTGAATGAAAATATAGAACATATGCAATGACCACCAAAAGATACTGTTGTAATTTAACATGTGTCTTCCTTTTTGGAAATTTATCAATAGTGAAATTATAATTTCTATGGGCTTAAGTTTAAATATTAAATATTTAAGTAGTAAATACTAAATAGCCAATATTAAAATAGGAGAAAATCTTAAGTAGCAGAAGCATCCCTGCCTTTATTTCAGATGCCATGTTTACAAAAATCTGTAATTAGAGAGTTAGTGACTGGAAACAAGTCTGTATTTCTGATTGCTTGTTGTCTAATATTAAATAATCTGAATAAAAGTATAGGTAAGCCAAAACTGTGTGTAGCAAATGTATAATGTTAGGAAAACATAGATGTTTATTTATCTCTTTAGGATTTGTGAAAGGATGGATGATAGTGTTCATGTCAGTCACAAACAGTTGTAAAATATGACTAAACCAATGTCAATTTTTCTGCTTGTTCAGGTTGGGAAAAGCATGCATTCTTTTTCACCATCTACATAATCAATTCTTCAACAGCCAGCCCATTAATTTGCATCCCTCTGCATCTATTTCTCTTATCTAAACCAGTTATAATGGAAGAAATTTAGTTTAAATTATGCTTTTAGATATTTCCAACCTGCTAAATGTCTAACAGGAAGATGAGACATGTGCACAACAGTCAACTAGCAAAGAAATTATAATCAAATTACATTAGCCAGAAGACACAAGCTCTTCGGTTTTGTGACTGTCTGGCTTCAGAGGTCTGTTCCTGTCTTTTCCTCAGAGAATACTCTCTTCCTTTGGGAATTTGTTTCTCTACATTATTTTCTTGCAAAAGATAATTATTCAGAACACGATATACATGAGTCTCATCAGTAAGTACTGTTCAATATAGCTATTGTAGGTAAGCATGCAGAATAATATAACTTGGAAACACACTGAAGAGCCATACTGCACAAAGCATTATGTCTATATTGACAAGGATTTCTAAGCAATGAAAAATATGAATTTTGCCCTAATTTAATTTTATAAAGCCAAACCCAAGTTTAGTCTATGTAAAGAGGTTAGATTTCAAGAGTCAGTCTTCTCTACCCATCTTATGATGGAGTGCACAGAGCTCAGACAGCGAGATCCCACAAGTGGTAAAATACAAGGAGTGAAGTTATTGGGCAGACTTTCTAGTTATTGAAAAATTCTAATCATAAAATATAACCAAATAAATTAATTTGTTTACTTATGCTAAATTATTCCAAATACTTCTGTATTCTTCAGAATCCCCAGCCATTGGTTCGTTAATGCAAATTATGTACATTTTAAAGAAATACTCATGATATAAAAGGGTTTTCTAAATTTTCATCCCCCTCATTTTCTTCTAACCAATATAATGTCACAATTGTTTTCTGTAAAATTTAGTGTATTCAGAATACAATGTGACCTGGCGTGCTGCCTGCACGGTACCCTTCGCAGGCCACTTCTGCTAGGTGTGTGGACTCCACACGGTTTTCCAAGGATCCCCTGCTGTCTTCTCAGGCGTGTGGACTCTTCACTGCTTTCCAAAGATTCCCCTGCTGCCTCTTAGTAGTTCTAGTCAGCAGATACTGGAATGCTAGATGTTGTTTGCATCTTTGCAATCTGTTTTTCATTTATGGATTTTCACTTTCATTCTCTATGCTAATTCCATTCATGCACAGACTCTAAGGAGTCAATGACTAGAAAACATTTATGCAAAAATGCTAGTCTCAGAAAGACAGATACTCTGTATCTCCTCTCAGAGGTAGTATATACATTTATACTCTCTCTCTCTCTCTCTCTCTCTCTCTCTCTCTCTCTCTCTCTCTCT
>JADRCD010205738.1:0-26615 GCA_019843815.1 Montemys delectorum | reverse complement strand
CTCTCTCTCTCTCTCTCTCTCTCTCTCTCTCTCTCTCTCTCTCTCTCGTGTGTGTGTGTGCATGTTGTATTGTGTGAATATTGTATGTGTGCATATGTATAGGACATTAAAGTAAATTGGAACTAAGAGAAGATAGAAAGAGACTGAGCTGGAGAAGAAAGTTGGAAACAGGAAAGGAACTACAATATACATGATGAACAGAAAGTCTGTCTGGGAAGAGGAATGGAACCAATGCACGAGAAGTAGGAAGGGTGAAGGGAAGTGCTTGGGGAGAACAAGAACAATGTATAATAAAATATATGTGTAAAAGTGTTATAATCAAACATATTTTGTATGCTAAAATTATTAATAATAAATGGGAAATGTCTGTTAAGAAAAATCAATGGACATGCTAAGACAAAAGAGGGAAGTTCCATGGGAGCGTATCTCTAGATAGAGAAGTATAAGCAGCTAATGATTGCTGGGAGGAGGAGGCTTAACCTCTCCCAGGCATGAGCCCTGTCATAGATTGTCCAGCGCAGAGCGGTCTACCCTGAACCCAAATACACAAAAATGAAAAGGGATTCATTGGATTGTATGTGTGTGTGCATCTGTAGATGTGTATGTGTATGTTTATGTGAATGTGTACACATGTATATACACATATATGGATACATATATACACATGTTTTATATATATATACACACACATGCACATATATATGTAATACACATTATACACAATATATATATGTATATGAAACAATCAAAGAAAAGAAGGCGATCTACTGGAGAGTGGGAGTGCATGAGAAGGGTTGGAAGGAGGGTAGTTTCCCTGCTGGGTTATAAAACATCTTTGAACTCAGGCACATTTGTCATGAGTGAATATAAGCTTATTTTACTCAACATATAAATTTGATCAAGTATTTCTTTGGATTTAACAATTCAAATCTAACTAGGAAAGAAAAGGTTACTATAATTCAGTGATTCCTAGCCATGAGCATGAGGTCTTTTTAAAAAAAAAAAAAAAAAAAAAAAAAAAAAAAAAAAAACATGATTCCAGCCAGTACTGAAGCTGAAGCAGCTTTATTCTTTCCCAGTCTGTTTTTATATCATTCTAGGTACATCCAAAAGGACACGGTAATCAAGCAAAGTATTAAACTAGATCACATAAGAGAGTCAATAAAGCAGTAAGCAAAAGGATCACATATCAGGTCTTAAAGCAAATCAATTAAATAGTTTTGATTATTTTAGATATTTTTTAAAAATCTTCACAATTTTCATCTGCATCCAAATTTAAAAAACACTCCCATCATTAAGCACTTATATACTATAATGAAACTATTATAATAATATATGTTTATCCCAAAATGACAATCAGAGAGATAGTCTGATATGTATATATCAGACTATATATATATATGGTTTTTCAAGACAGGGTTTCTCTGTATAGCCCTGGCTGTCCTGGAACTCACTCTGTAGACCAGGCTGGCCTTGAACTCAGAAATCTGCCTGCCTCTGCCTCCCAAGTGCTGGGATTAAAGGCATGTGCCACCACTGCCCGGCAATAGTCTGATTTTTTAAAAATGTATCCTTTAATCTTTTTTACATTCTAGATTTTATCCCCCTCCTGGTCTAACCTCTGACTATCCCACATCCCATACCTCCTCCCCTTGTCTCTAAGAGGATGTCCCTACCCCCAACCCCACCTCACCAGACCTTCCCACTCCCTGTGGCCTCCAGACTCTTGAGGGTTAGGTGCGTCTACTCTGACTGAGACCCAGCAGTCCTCTGCTATATATGTGTCAAGGACCTCATAACAGGCTGGTATATGCTACCTGGTTGGTGACTCAGTGTTTGAGAGATCTCAGGGGTCCAGGTTAGTTGAGACTGCTGGTCTTCCTATAGGGTCACCCTCCTTCCTTAGTTTTTCCCTAATTAAGCCACAGGGGTTACCAGCTTCTGTCCATTGGTTGGGTGTAAATATCTGAATCTGACTCTTTCAGCTGCTTATTGGACCTTTCAGTGGGCAGTCATGATATGCCTCTGTTTATAAGTGCATGATAGCATCACTAATAGTGTCAGGTCTTGGGGCCTCCAGTACCAGCAGAAAGAATAGAAACAGGCAACCTCTGGAGGTAGTAGGTGGCGGAGCCCTCTAGAATGTACCAGAGACCTGAGAGGTGAAAGATTCTTAGAACCCAAAGGGCGGAACCTTAGATGAAACACCCTACAGTGGGGAGAGGGAACTTGTAGAGTCCATCTCCAGTAGAAAGACAGGGCATCAAGTGCAGGGGTGGGGTTGCCATCCCACAATCAAAAACTCTGACCCAGAATTGTTCTGTCTGAAAAAACTTCAGAAACAATTGAGAAGAGCCCAAGGACAAGGAGGCCCAGTGACAGACCCACATTGGGATCCAGCTCAGGGGAGGCCCCAAGGCCTGACTGAGCCTCTGAGGGAGGATCCTATTGCCCAACTTAGATATAGTATTTATTTTACCTTCTATATTTAGTTTTTGGTACATCCACAACTAGTAGAACACACATCCATAGGAAGGTATAGTGGAAAGATTGACCATGTAGTGTGTAAATGGTTACTCTTAAGTTTTATTTATTAGTTAAGGTTAAAAAAAAAATGGATTTTGTGACTGATGCAGTCTATCAGAAATTAACCAATTTCAATTCCTACAGATGAAATTTAGAGAGACAAAGAAGAAGACAAAATGTCTACTTCCTGGAAAATATAATAGCACATGCATAGAAAGGGAGTAATATTGTCAGAAGAGGGAGAATAGAGGTTTTTCTTAAGTATTTTATTTTCAGTATTTGGTTTTACTGTTTGAACCTTGGTTCTATTTAGTAACTCTTTAGTATCTTAGCATCTGCCTGAGAGAGTAGGCTCTGACCTTCAGCCAAGAGGATGCTTGGTGAATGCATACCCTGCTTAGAACTTTCTAGAAGTTATGTACCTTGGCCATAGGTAATGAGGGGCAAATGAAAATTAAAGAGCTGGGACTGCTATCATACTCCGTGACAGGATGTTACACACATGTAGAAAGAGGAACAGAGACCAGCAAGTACCTGGATTAAAAGAACTAACCAAGCATATATAGAAGCAACACATCATCACTGCTTTCACCACGTAGCTTCTTGCAGCATAAACCAGTGTTTTACATCATGTCATAGAGCTCACAACACTCAGACAGGGCTAAGTGTTAGAGACAGCAGAGACTTTCTGAAAGAAACACAATTGAAATTAAATCATTCAAACCCAGTGACTCTCATTTAACTAGAGATCGAAATCAGTAGCAGGAAACTGGCTTGCCATGTGCATGGAATTGATGTTCATGCTAAGCACTGTGTATATGCATGCGCAAGCAGAAAAGAAGAAAAGATTAGTGGTGTTACATATAACCAAAATTACAGACATAGAGGAAGGTGAGTACGCAGTCTATGGACTCAAAAAGACAGAGAACCAGAAGGATTCTAGAGTAGGGTGAAGATAAAATGTGCCTACTACAAAGACCTGATAGAATCCTGTATGCCATTCAGTACTATTGGTGACAGGAGAGCTACAGAAAACTGTTGAGTCCAAAACTCAAAAACAATCTAGAGCTGAGTTTATAATACACTGAAGCGTTCCTATTCCTAGCTATCATGTGTTAGATGTTGATATTTGACAGTATACAATTGCTCACAATAGCATACCACAGATGCTATAAACCATAGCCACAGGCCAGAATACAGTGTCAGGGAAGCTAGTCACTCAATAAACAAGCATACAAGTAAGTTGATCTCAGAGCCCATAAGTTCACTGAACTACACTGCTTTCTCTGGTGGTAGGGGTGGTTTGTGCTTACAACAGGGGAAATTTTGTTCTCTCCAGCTTCCCTATGCTTCAGAAGGGAATCTGGATTCATGGACTACTGAGGTATTTCAGGGTTGAAAGTTCCTCCTCTCTGTTTTGATCTGACCTAGTAGTATGCTAAGCTTGGGAAAAAGAGGGAGGGGAATAGATGATTACAATAAACAGTGACACCCCCTAAGGTTTAGTGCATAATAGATGGGTGAATAAATATTTAAAATGTGCTATTGACTAAGGATATGTCTTTAGTGTTGTACTTTATTGTGGATCCCACTTTTAGTATTATCTACTATACATGTGACTCGGCTTCTCAAAATGTGTCAGTTTTCACATCCATGAAGTGAAAATTTTAATTAGGCTATTCAAACATTTACTTCTTTTTTATTGAATGTTTTATTTATTTACATTTCAAATGTTATTCCCTTTCCCATTTTTCCTTCTGCAAATCCCCTATTCCATCCCTCCTTACCCTGCTTCTATGAGGGTGTTCCCCCTAAATACTTTTTGTGAAAGTTATTCTAACTGGTAAGTAACAGATAGGAACAAATGCATCTACCATATTCACCGTCTGCTACAGTGTGAGAAATACATCTCAATTTGTTCAAAACCAAACTATATTTACAATCAAATCAACCAAGAAAACAAAACAAAACAACAACAACAAAAACAAGGCAGGATCAACACATAAAGCTGTAATATAATGGTTCTGTCCTGTGGGGTCTTGACCCCTTTGGGGGTTAGATATCAGATATCCTGCATATCAAATATTTATATTACAATTCATAACAACAACAAAATCACATCTATGGACTAGCAACAAAATAATTTTATGGTTGGGGGTCACCACAACATGAGGAACTATGATAAAGGGTTGCATCATTAGGAAGCTCGAGATCCACTACTATAGCAGGACAAAACAACAGAAAAATCTTGCCTGACCCCTGTATAGGGGAACTCTCAAATGAGTGGCATTGTGATGTTTTAAGAATAAAAATCTATTGAATTTAGAATCACAAAGTCTTTTTTTTTTCACACTTTATCACAAACTCTTTTAATAATATTTATAGTCACTTACACAGAGTTTCTTTTTCTACTAAATCACTCACAAACCACAATAGGCTTTGTAATTCTTCCTTCATCCCTAACATCAAGCATCAACATGAGCATTGTTTTCACTCAGCTTCTGCAACATCTGGCCTGAAGGTAGAGGGGAAACATTAAAACAATGTTCACTATTATGTTGATGAGCGTTTCAAGACTATAGTTTTGCTCTCTAGAAAGAAAGTCTATGAAGACTGCACAGATTGCCTACTTATTGCAGCTAGTAATGTGCTTATTGAACAAGTATGGAGAACTGAGTTCAATCCTCAATATTCACAGGGTGCTGCATCATGCACCTATAAGCCAGCCCTGGGATACAGAGACGGGAGAATCCCTGTAGCTTGCTAGATAGCCAGTTTCAGTGAATACATGAGCTTTAGGTTCACTGAAAGACCTTGTCTCAAATAATGATGATGATGATGATGATGATGATGATGATGATGATGATGATGACGACGATGACGACGATGATAATAATGATGGTGATGATGGTGATGATAATGATAATGATAATAATAATAATAATAATAATAATGTGAAGAATGACTGAGATATAAATCAAAGTGGGGCTCTGACCTACATATATGTACAAAGAAGTACACAATACAAAAATAAAAATATTTAGCTTACTTACTAAAATCTCCCCCCAAACTGCGTACTGTAAATAGATAATTAGATATGTGGTTATCACCTATAGAGAAATATAATTCAGTTTTTAAAAAGACTTTAATAAATATTCTATATTAATAATGTTCAACTTTTTGATATATTACAAAAATAACGATTGCTCTAAATGTACAGTATTGTTTATACCATTCTTTGTAGGGGGGTGGGTCTGAGGCTAAGGTCTTATTCCCCAATTGGTATTTGATCTATCAGTAAAGTTGCCAGGGGCAATTGCTGGACAGAAGGAATAGGTAGCACTTCTGGGTCCCCAGGTAGGCAAGGAGAACCAAGGAGAGGAGAGGAGTTTTCACCATGCTTTGGAGGGAGAAAAGCCAACCAGCCATGTGAGATCTTGCTGGGACAGCCAAGCCACTTCTCCAGGCAGGAGGTTGGGTGTTGAAATGGGACTGGAAGTGGCTGAGCAACTGAAGTTGAGGGTAGATTTAGGATGCTGAGCTGGGGGTACTGGGAAGGGCACACAAGCCATGGCAGATTGGAGGTGCCCAGCAATTAAGCCATAAGGCAGGTTGAGATTGAGCAATGTATGTGTCTGTGTGTTTCATCGATGGATCCACTATTCTCTGGGCAGGGGCTGGTAGCATGGTCTACTTAGGGCTTAAGGTAGGGTAGCAAATGCTACACACAACTCTTAATTCATACTGGCTTACATAAACACACATACATACATATATGTATAAAGTTATTCTTGACACTATGGGATCCATGCCATTTCTGACACACTACATATTTTCCTTACTCTCTATAATGCATCCATCTTTTCCCCTTCCTCTTCATCTGAGACCAACCTGTGTAGACTACATCTACTACCATCTGTGTAAGGCAGCTTCTGCTAGATTCATTGATGATATGCACTACCAGGCACTGAGCAGGAAGCTGCTGGACTGGAACTTTTAGCTACTGTTCTGAGACTTATGCTGGATTCTGTATTTCTCAATGAAAGATTGCAGTTCTGGTCTGTGGCCATCTCTGGTAACTCCTCTTTCCACATTTTGGGGTGGCATCTTTTCTCTTGTCCCCTCTAGTCAGGGTGTTCTAATTCCTCCCAGCTGCTGCTAGTTTTCAGCTGGCCCTACGGTCCCTCTCATTTTCCAAAATCTTATAGTTTAATAACCTCACTATGACCAACAAATCTATTTTACTAAAAAGTTGCCCCAACCCTCTGCAAATGCTGCTCAAGAAACCAAGACAAATACAGTCACAAGGTATCTCTAGTCTTAGGTGTATGCCAAGCGACTGTTTCTATGGTTGAATTGCTCTTGCACTAACACATAGTATTTGTGTTCACAGTTATACACACAGCACACTAAAGTCAGATTGATTTCTTTCCTGCAATTTAGAGATTTCAAAACAGAGCAGCAAGAAAAATTCACACAAAGCTTCTACAAACTGAAGCAGGGGACCAGCACAGGTGATAATTTCACTAAGTATCTTCTATCCTGGGACTGCTATAGTAACTCTTATCTCTTGAGGCACAGGCATATAGGTTTGATATGTTATATTTTCTGATAGTGGATTTGTGTCTGTAAATACTAGAAAGTTTAAATAACCTTGTAATTCTTTTTATCCCTGGAAGTACTGTTCCCTGAGATAAATGTTGAAATTACAAAGTAAATGCATCTTTAAAAACGTATTCTCTGGGTTCTCTATTTTAGGAATGTTGCCAAAAAATTATTTCTAAATCAGTAATATCTTTTATGATACAAGTATTCAAAATAACACTTTCTCCAAAGTACCGAGAGAAACAGAATTTCTTATTTTGACTGTGTTTCTTTAGGTAAAACAAAATAGAAAAGATATTGATTTGGCAAGGATTTTCTTCTATAATAACCCATCAGGCTTTTAAAACAAAATCTCACAAGCATACATTTCCCCATTCACACTGCTGTCGTCATGGAGACCAAACTCTGGCACATTTGATGGTGTAACCTACACATCTTTCTAGGCTGAAAAATTCCCCCGTTGTCATGGAAACTGCCAGTCACTAGCCTTTCTATTCTTTGATGCTCCCGTTGATACCACTGAAATTTCAGCTGTGATTTTCCCACTCTATAACGATCTTGGGGCTATCAGACAATGCTAAAAAGAAAACAAAATAAAATTCTGGTGCCTTTCACCTAAATGTACAATGATCACCATGCTCAGCCCCCTGAAACACAGAGTAGTAGGACTAATTTGCTTGACTGAAATCCTAGGTGATCCTTAAAGTTGTTTAGCCACTCTGAAGAGTTTAACAGTAATAATTTTTTCTCATGTCACTTAAAAAGAATCAAATCATGAGAGATATGAATTCTCTAGTGAATAAAGTATCAAACAAAGGGAAAATCCATTGAAGTCAATGGCCTTTAAAGTCTACTCCTTCTGGAAAAATATTACCAGGAAATTTCAAAATGTTAAGTCCCCTGGGGTAGTTCAATGGAGACGGTCACATCACATCCCACTTTGTGCTTAAAAATAAACCCACCACTTAGAAAGAAGAAGATAGAAAATAAATGATGAAAATGCTGATCACTGACTTCCTATGAAATATTAGAAGATCCAGGAACAGTGATCCTGCCTTTGTATGTGGCTACTCTCTAGTTTCCCTCAGTCCTGGTAATTACGAATCATGACAATACTCATTCAAATGAAATACTATTCCTCTTGCAAAATAAAATATATTAGTCACTACAATGGCAATCATAGATACCTGTTATTTGTAAATTATTCTCAGAGACCTAGGCATAGGAATAATGGAAAAGCCATTGATTGTCTTTGAACATCAACATGGGAAGAATAAAATTAATAATGATTTTTTGATTTCTGGCAGAAAGCAATTGGACTATTTTGTAAAAGGAAAAATGTTAAGAAGACACAGTGTCAGCAGGGGCTTTGGCAGGAGAATGCATGGGAGTAATTCTGGAAAAGGGTGTATAGTATCCATACAATACTGAGTTACTAATCCACCTCGTAGGAAGCTGAATATTAAAAGTGTAGATAATTAACTTGATTTCCATATTACTAATAATAGCAATCACCTATGAAATTAATGCTATATTATTCATCATATAATATAGTATCAGTTATTATGTACTTATGTATTAATCCATGGATAAAGCTCAAAAATGTTAATTTGTAGCAATAACTTCAACATTCCCAAACCAGAGAATACATGATAAAATTCATTGAGAAAATGCCAACATTCCATAAAAATCAGTTAGGTTCTTACTTTGTTATTTAGCAAACAGATAAGACACAAATACTACTACTTATCCTTGCTATGACAGAGTCTGCAGTCTTTTATTTTTTAGCAAAGAATGCATGTTGAATGAATGTGTGGGTCTTAGACAGTGTGCCTGGGTACAACCTTCTTCATCACATCATCTACTTAGCTGATGACTCAGGTACTCTGTAGGGCTGGCTATTGAACATTCCCATGATGAGGTAGGCTGCAGCTTCTTGGAAAAGAAATAAAATACAAGCAAATCAATGACTGTAAATTAATGCAGAGAAAAATTGAACTAAAGTTTGGCCAGTTTGCATGGCTTTGGAGAGAAATGATTTCTGCAAGCAAGTAAAAGACTTCAACGACCTCTGAAAATTCTAGATTGGAGAAAAGAGAACACTAACTCAGCTGGCTAGCAAACATGTTAGTTTCTGGATTCTAAATCTCAATCATCAGAAAAAAAAACCCTGAATTTCAGAGCTGGATATTTAAATGAGTAGTAGATAGTGTCTGTTATCTAACTTTCAGAGAAATAACTATGATGGACAGATCTACAGATGGCTAAAGTGACTGAACCTTAAATAGCTGATTTCTGTTTAAACTACTAATCACTTTATTTCTAGTATAGTTGCAGATTAGAAAAAAAAGGAATCATCTTTTGAAACATCTCTGTTCCTTGTTGTTTTAATCATCACACACACAAAAACACACATAGTGTGTACACACACACACACACACACACACACACACACACACACATACATTTATACTATCAAACTACAGAAGATGTGGGATAATTTTAGATTAGACCTTATCAATGCATCTCATCTCAAAATCAAAAGTCCTCAAAGGTTACCTCTATCATGTTTGCCCCTAGAAGTTGAGAAAATGACCCCATCAGATTGATCTGAAGACAAGTCTATAGGACATTTTTTAAAGTTAATGGTTGATATGAGAGGGCCCAGGACACTATGGGTGATACCTGTAACCTGTCAGTGAATATGTTGTCCTGGGGCATACAAGAAAGCAAGCTGAGCAAACTTTGGGGGTCAAGCCAGTAAGCAGCTTTCACCTGCCTCCAGGTTCTTGTTCTGTACTGATTTGGCTGTATGGTAGACTATGACAGGGATATGTAGTCAAATAAGCCCTTTGTTCCCTGCCAAAATCAAAGGCAAACAACCAAATACTCAATGATACATACTTACCATAGATAGATGATAAATAGATATATAGCTAGATACATACATAGCTAGATACGTAGTGAGATAGATGATAGATGGATACATACATAGATGCATGTATATGTTTGTATGTATACAGTATATATGTATTTATGTATCTATATAAATTATGTATATATATATAATCCTTGCCTCTGGATTAAGAACACATTTTATATATTATTCATTATGTTCATTTACTTTTCTACTCTATTCAAGCATATATTATAAATATATTTCCACATCAAAATATATACTTATCCCATTCTCTAATAATGTTTCCATTGCCAAATAATATTCTTTGGGCAGCTCTGGTTCTAAAAATTGAAGGGTTCTTTGCCTATCTTCAAAGAGACCATAATAAAAGGCTTGGTTATCTGGGATTTCTGCACTGCAGTCAGGAAAATTTTGTCAACAACTATTCTATGTATTTGGACAAGGCAGAGAAGAGTGAGTGTTATTTGCTCAGGTTGGGCTGGGAGGGAATTGTAGTATCTTGCCTTCTTGCCTTCTATGCTTCTTAGTTTTACAGTCTCATATTGAAATATATGTTGGCACAACAAGAATAAGAGGGAAAGAAGCAAAGAGCATTATTTTGTTTTTCAAAATCAAAAAGCATAAAATCTGGCTACTTAATCACTTCTGCCTAAGGATCAAATAAAGCTTGTACTATGAGGAAAGCAGAAGATAAACATCTTTTTAAAACAAAAAGAAAGTTTCACATTATTTCTCCATTAAGTTTTTGAAGTAAAACCTGCATGGAATTTTATGTATTATCTCAGTCTCATAATTTGAGATGCACAAAAGAAATTCAAGGATGGTATAAAAGTTCCCTTACGCAATACAAATCGTCAGTGCTGAGGCAGAAGTCGATCCATGCTTCTGTTGTCTTTACCTATTCTTGCCTTAAGAGTAGGTGATAAATATATATTGGAGCCTCAAGAACGTATGTTAATGCTTTCTAAATTCTTAGCAGTTCTATAGCTATAAGCCAAGGGAGACTTTAGTCTCAGAATGAAGTAATTTAAAACTCAACAAGAACAACAAAAAGAATCTTTGTCTTTGAATTCCCTAATGTGGCTTCAGGGTCCTGGGAGAGATGACCCAAACAGTTTGGAGAAAGATATATTTTGCAATCAGAGCCCAATGATCAACAGTGTATTCTTTTTCTGAGATATCAAAATGAAAATCCTGTAGACTTACCTAATATGAACAGGTTGGACTACTTGAAAAATGTCATTCCTACTTTAAGAACTACAGCAAAGTACATGCTTCTCATAGCAAAAAGGTGAAATGAGCAAAATGGAATGTATATAATTTAAAATGAGAGGTGAGCCATTCAAGAGATGAAGCTTTTTAACTGCCAGCACGTGGTATCTAGTAAAGGCACTGTTACCCCATTAGAAGCTAACTCTACTTGAACTCTTTTTATATTTTTATATGCATGTACTTTTCAAAGATTCTACAGTAGTAGTTCACATCATTTTTTTCCAAAGGGTCTTTACTGTTGGTAATAACATTGGCAAAGATTTCAAAACAACCTAGTCTGACTCCCATGTGGCTATTTTTATGCATTCTTATGTTGATCTATAATGAAAAAGATAAAACTGGACAAATAAAAATAAAGTATAGTGTAAGGAGAAAAAGGAGAACCAAACTATTTGAAAGGATTAGAAGGATTAGGAGCTGAAGCCTTGTTCAAGGAATTGTGTTATTGGAGGGTAGGATTTGAGGTTTCAAAAGCCACACTAGATATACTTCTCATTTTTCCACCTGTGGATCTAGATGTAGTTCTCAGCTTCTTCTCCAATATCATGCATGTTTGCTGCCCTGCTCCCTCCTATGATGATAATGGACTAAGTAAAGCCTCGAGACTCTAAACAAGCCCCCAATTAAATGTTTCCTTTCATAAAAGCTGTGTTGGCCATGATGTATCTTTACAGTACTAGAACAGTGATTAAGACATTTAGTCATCCTTCTTTAGTTGTTGACTAGAGGGGATCTATAGACTCTCAAGCATTGTAGATTATTGACATTGCTCTTGATTATCATTCAGTAAGACTCCTCATTGCTGAAGACATCACACACTTGAGAGACAAAACATGGAAAAATAAAGCTGGTACTGACTAAAAAGTCTCATTCCTACTGGTTAGCTTTTACAGTGATGCAAGCTGCTGGGCAAGTTATTATAGGCAGGAGTCAGGAGAATTCATCAATCTTATCCAGCCTTGAAGCCTGAGAGCTATAATAACGACTGACATAGGGAACTATACCCACTGTTGCAGTGGTAGCATGAATGTCATGGGAGTAATCAAATATGTTTGATTGGATTGAGAGCCTGCTGCACAAGCTAGCACTCCTAACGGAGCCAAGAACCTGTAGATGGACAGGCCTTAGGAGAGAGTCTACTACTATCATTCTGCTAAATGGAATTCTCAAAGCAACTTCTAATGACATTACCTACATTCATAGATTATTATTATCTCTCAACCCTCTTCAGAAAAGCTTTTTTTTTTTTTTGGAGTAGACCATGATTAACACAGGGATCCACAATTGGCCAAAGTGTAGAGAAAAAAAGACTGGGGAATATTCAGCCCTAAATGGAACATCTATATCATATCTCCTCCTCACAAAGCTCAGGGTTCATTAAGAAGAAGATTGGAAAAAGACTATAAGAGCCAAAAGTCGTGGGACTTTATCAGAAACAGTGTTTTCTGAACACAATGGAGCAGTTGCACATATAAAATTGCCGAGGTTGTAATACTGCGCACAAGACTTACACAAACTCAAATCACGCATAATCTAAGAATGGAGAGGGGAAATAGTCACAAAGCTCTACCCCTAGTTGGGGAGCAATTGACAATATATAGCTGCTAGGTGAAGAGTCAGTTTTCCTTAAGAATGTAGCTCCTGGCAAGTGGACTAACAGAGTCGAGGAGATAGCCACACAACCAAGAGTATTTGGGAAGCGCAAATTGAACTCAGTGGTTTTGTTTTTGTCTTTATTTTTCAAAGAGGGCATATAATTGGGTGAGCATGCAGGTAGGGGCGAATCTTAGAAGAATTAGAGAAGGCCCATAAATATAATCAAAATGTATAAATTTATCAAAGAATTAATAAAATATGATTTTAAAAAAGATTTAAAAATAAGAAATGGACTGATCACCCCTGAAATTCAATGCACATAAAGTAAAATGTTCTGGATAAAACATTAGCAAACTACCTACTATATCTGTATAAATACACACACACACACACACACACACACACACACACACACACACATATATATATATAGAGAGAGATAGATAGATAGATACACACACACATACATATATATACATACATACACACACATATATATATACAGCACATATATATATATATATATATATATATATAACTACACATACTTATATGTGAATATAGGTGTATATATGATATCCATGCAAAGCTATAGCTAATAGTATCAATAGAAAGAAGTGCATTTACAACCAGACCAATAAATAATTCTGACTGAATATAAGAATACCAGAAGCAAAATCATAAGGTATCCATTTAAAGAAGTAAAAAGAAAGTGAAGAGAAAATGGAGGAGAAAGCTGCTTTTGTGGCATTTATCATTCCATAATGAGAAATTCTTGATAAAAACTCAGTGTAACAACTGATGCTTTGATTTTCCTCATCTGAAGCCATCGACTGGGGTTAGCTCCTAGAATCTGAAGTGGCTTTTTTGTTTGTTTTGTTTTTTCGAAACAGAGTTTGTCTGTATCCATGGCTATCCTGGAACTCTCTCTGTAGACCAGGCTAGCCCCAAACTCAGAGGTCCACTTTCCTCTGCCTCCCAACTGCTGGGATTAAAGGCCTGCTTAAAGTTACCTTTCTAAGAGGTTTCTAAATAGAAATTTCACCTTTCACTTTTGCAGATCTTTATATTCTGATCATTCTAAGCATAGAGCTCATATTCTAAGTTTGTGTAAAGAAAAGATGTTTCTTTATTCTAACTCCATAAATAAAAAGCAGCATCCCTCTTCTAGACAACAGACTTTTTTTTTAATTAGGTATTTTCTTTATTTTCATGTACATTTTCCCTTTCCCATGTTCCCCTCCAAAACAAACAAACAAACAAACAAACAAACACAAGAACAAACCCCTTTTGCCTCCCCCTTCCCCATGCCTGCCACCCCACCCTCTCCCACTTATTGGCCCTGGCATTCCCCTACACTGGGGCACAAAATCTTCACAAGGCTGAGGTCCTTTACTCCTATTGATGATCGAATTTGCAATCCTCTACTATATACCTGCTGCCAGAACATTCAATCCCACCCTGTATAGTCCTTGATTGGTGATTGGGTCCCTGGGAGCTCTGAGGGTACTAGTTAGAAATTGACAACAGACTTTTTATGTAGAGATGATTTAGCAGATTCCTATTGCTTCTTGGCTGTGTGCTTACCACTCTAGGTCTCCAGCTAGAACATGCCTGCGTCTATCAGTTGGTCAGTTATCTATCCTCACATCCATAATAAACATTGCACTACTGTAAACCAGATACAATGCTTAGCTCATTAGTGGGAAGCAATGAGTAAAAGTAGAATGAGCATTGTCTTAGAGCTTGAAATCCAGCGAAGGAGATACTAAATGCTAAGCTACACAATGGTTGCTTCTTTTTTTTTTTTATTACATTGCATTAAATGCTACAAAAGAGGAAAGCAAAGACAGATCCTATTGAATGGAGAGAAAATTATAGTTTGAGCAAAGATTAGAAGAAGACATGGAATTTGCTGGAGCAGAGGAAGCAACAGAATACTGACGAGGCAAGGTTGCTGAGATATAAGGGGGGATTTATTAGGTAGAATCGAGTGAACAGATCATGAATTTAAAAAGTAAACATTCTCTGTAACCTTGATGATTAAAAACTACCATTATAAATACTATCATTCTCCTTTAAACAAGCCTTCCCCAGACAAGAAAGGGGCAGAAAGTACTATGAGCATCTTTTAGGCAGTAGATATCACCTGCAGTAGATATCTACCCCTTATGGCTTGGGAAGAAATATCAGAAAATATGTAAAGTGAGTCTCCTAAAATATTACCTTTTCTCAAAAGTATTTCCGTATTTTAATTAAATGATAATAGTGTTTACTGTTCACATACTCAGACTAAAATAGCTTTTTAAAAGTTCTTATTCTATAGATGAAAGGATCAAGATTTATTAAGCATTATTGGAACTTTTCTCAGAAGAATACTAAAAAGGTTAAATAAATCCATTCTCAAGAAGTTTAATAGGTTTTCCAATTAAGAAATCAAATTTTATTATTATCCTGAACCATTTTAAATAGCTGATATTATTTATGTCTTATAATTCGGCCAAAAATTGGACAAGGAATGAACATTAATCTTTACTGTATCCTTCTCCTTGGTAAAGAGAAAAGGTGGAATTAATTAAACATTTAAGGAACATGTTAAAATTCCACCTAGAGATATTTTCAAGTGGTGCAAAATTTCCAACAAAAAGGCATCATCTAATGCAATCTGAGAATGGAGACAAATGGAAGGCAGGAACTGCTCTGGCCAGGGTGGATTGCATCCTCATATTAAAGAGCAATGTGGTAAGATGTGATGAACACTGAGAACCACAGACACAAGGTGAACAAGACTTGAGTGGTAGCTAAAAGGGAAGAAAAGCTAACCAGCAAAGCATCACCCCTGAAGTCACAGAGGCTGTGGTGGATAGATGGTGTGACAAAAAAGCAAATATTGTGCCATGTTAAAAAAATAATCTTAACAACTGATAACACACACAAGCTCTGATTTGAGTGGAAATTGAGTCTGAAGAAAAGCAAAGGAAATGCAAAGAGAAAGATAGAACATGGCCCCATTAGACAAGAAAGCCTGAGCAATATAGACAGGAGCTCGCGAGGAAAGGTCCACAATAGAAGGTAAACAAATGTGACATAGACCAAAAAACCTTCTCCGATGTTCAAGATTGGTCTTGTTCACCTCAGACTCTTGGCTTATGAAGCATGGTGCTCATTTTACATGGTGGCTAAATTCTATTTCTTTGAGATATGGCTTTAAATTACAATCTCTAACCATCATTCTCCATTTATCTTAGCCCTAAAAGAGTTACCATCACTTATCTCCAGTTCAGTAGAACTTTTGTTACATTTCCCAAAATGCAGCACCTGTATTCACACTGTAGTTAACCATGAGTGTCTGGGTTTTCTTGTTGTGCTGTGAGTCTCTTTAACAGACCATGTCTAAATAACATCTGCACACTATACAGAATGAAGAAGAGAATTTAAATTATGTTAATTGAGACTACTAGTAAGATGACTCAGCAGAGGAGGCATTTGCTGGTGAGCCCAATAACTAGAGTTCAGAAAGAACTAACTCCTGAGGTCCTGGAATATATGTGCACGCACACACACACATACACACACACACACACACACACACACACACACACACACACACAAAATAGATGTTAGCTGAAAGTTACTCAGCTAACAACACTTCATCTCTAGGAAATGGGAAATAATTACATATGATAGAGTGCATATTTAATGGGAACTAAGCACTATTGGAGAAGATTATCTGATAGGACAATTAACCTGGAACAATGCAACTTTAAAGAGGGAAATAAATAATCAAATGTGTATTTTCTAGGAAACATTACATGTCTGGTTCTAATTGATCAGTGAGATGAGTGTTTCAATGACAGCTGGGCAGTACTGAGTCCGGAAGACTGTAGTAAAGGAGAAGTAAGGGAACGAGAAAGGTGAGTGGTCTTTTAGTTCTGTTGAAATTTCTTGGCACTTAGATTGCCAAGGGGATGATGTACAGATGTGAAATAGGAATGGGATCGATTCTCATCACATATCCACAGATTTGAAACAGCATACAGAGGTAAAATTCATTGCATGCTGAGAAACAATAACAATCTTTATTCTCATGCCATAGAGCAGTATCTGACCTGAGTGAAAAATAAAATAAGAAGAGGATGCCAGAAAACTCTGAAGTCCCATCTCAGAGTCTACAGCAGGGTTTGATAAAACTTCAGCTGTGGGTTGAGTAGCAAACAGAAGGGTGAAGAGACTTCGAGGAAGAATGCTGAACCTCTAATGTAAATCTGAATCCTCTTCAGTTGTCCACCAAGCTGACCATGTCCACAAGAGGAGAGACTTATCTGCAGATGCTGAAAGGATGGGCTGCACATTTCTGTTCATGCTCATGATCTGGAAGCTCTTTATACCAGTTCATTCACAACTCCACACAACAACTCTGTCACTAACATGGTTCTGGTCCAATGGCTTGGAGTAAACGAATTCCAAATGGCCTTGGATGTTAAATAGTTGGCAACAGTACACCACAGCACACTCGGATCATTAAGTTCCATGGAGACCCACATGTGACAGACATAGCAACACTACAATTGATTCTCTCTTCTCACACATGAAAGAACATTTGTGCTAAAATGTACAAATTTATAATCAAGGATCCATATTCTTCTAAAGGATTCAAGGTAGTCCACAGGTGTCTGAACCCTGCTTTGTAATTCTAAAAAAGTTTTCAGTGCCTATGTACCTATGCCTTTTTCTAACAATAGACCCACTGATTTCCTTAAACCTTTAAATATATGTAGAAATTTAAGATATTAGAAACAACTACTGAAAGTAAAAAAATCAAGATACCAGAGTTCACTGAACATAAGAGGTTTCTTACAGCTTATAAATGAAGAAATAATTTCACTGGACTTATCCTTTAGTGTAAAATATTTTGAATATTTTGTTATTAATACACAGTAAATATGCTTACTATATATAATAACTTCATAATTTTAAATACAAATAATCAAAAAACTAAACTATATAAATAACTACATATAGTATAAAACTCCAGCCATAAAAACATTTTAAAAAATTGACTGACTATTTATTATCAAGGTAATTTTTAATTTCAAAATACTTGCCATTTTTCAAATATTCATAAAGTAATTCACATTGGGTAAATATTATTCATACTTTATAAAGACACATAAAGATGACAAGTCTCTTCATAATTGCAACTCTATTTCCCTGTGTGGACATATTAGTCAGCCAAAAGTGGCCCACTCTTAGATTTCTTTCAAAGACGCATCAATCTGAGTTTGGTCTCTTGGTGCCTGTACTGTCTTCAGATACCTCAGCCTTTATAATGATACAGGCTCTAATTATGCCACTGACTCTTTTCCTCTAATTTATTGTAAAGATTTCTTCAAAGATTTAGAAAAAATTTAAGAGAAAAACCCAACTTGTCCTATGAAAGCACTCAAGTTACCATACTCTGCCCAAAAGGACACAACAAATCTGTCACCTCCTCCCACTTGGCATCATGAGCTCTTCTTTGAAAAGCCGAAATCAATACACCCAGGATACACTACAGCACATGCCAGCAGCAGCAGCTCACAACTCTGCCAGGACAAGAATTGACCAAGCTGCATGGGGTTGGCAGAACACTGCTTGGAGGGCACTGATGTCATCTAGCCATCAAGGGCTGAGCCTGCCATGCCTCCTGCAACAACTACTCCCATGCCTCTGGTTGAAGGCTGTGCTACCCTAGGGCCCATGGCATTTCTGCCAAGATGCAGACCTTTCTCAGTCTTTCTACCTCGTCCCACTCTCCTGCATGGCTCCTGCCCAGTTCCATCATCTCAATGACTCTTCCCACAAACATGTCAGTACATCCCTCATCTGTATTTCCATCCCTTGTATATACAACTTAGCATTTGACTATAGGGTTTGCTATAAAATAGATCTAGCAACTTCACATATAAGTGCTTTGTCTTTACCAAAGCACTGTGGGATCCTAATGCATCATGGAAATGAGAAATTCTAAGGCCTCTGTGTATTATAGAAAGTAGATTATATAGAAAAAGTCAGATATGGCAAAACCTTTTGATTTTCTCAGGAGAGAATTCTTAAAAACGACACCCCCATGCTGAGTCATGCTAGGATGTCCTTCAGTCTAGCTCACTGTCCTTAAAAGCTATGGCACTTCACTCAGGAAACATTGTTGCCAAAGTAAAGGATTCAATGTCAATAACTATTTTCCTTTATAACTTTTCTAACCATAAACAAATTAACCAAAGCTTACTCTAAGACTCTGAAAAGACACCACAATGCTGATTGAACACTCTAGTTTAGATCATTCTTTAACATCATGATCAAAGGCTCTTCGGAGCTACACAGAACTGTGATGGACAAACTCTGTATCAATTAAAAAATGACCCGAAGCTTGTTTTCCATTGGTTTCTCATCCAACTGATAAATAAAAAAGAGAAGTAAAATTGTACCGAGTAAAAGATAGAACAAAGAAGAACTCACATTTTTTAATGTAAAGCTGTAGGGGAAAGATTTATTGCAGAGACTAAGTGACAGAACTCATCTGCATTTGAGCAGCCAGAAACTGGAAATTCCAATTAGACATGAATTTGGGACCGTACAAGGAAGAATGGAAACAAATCAAGTAATAAGATGCTTCAAGAAAACTACCTAAAACTACTAAAGTAATAAAGTATGAGGTGACAAATGAGTTAGAAGAAGTGAGAGTGCTATTTTGAAGACACATTAGGAAATTATACTTAATTTACACAAATTAATTTATGCAAATAGATTTTTTTAAAAGAGTATATGAGAGGGATGTAAGCAGATAAGTGATGAACAATAGCCAAGTTCAACTCTGGTCACTGAAAATTACTCCCCTCTTCAATAGACTCCTATCTTGAATTCTTGGTCCCCAGTTAGTGGAACTATTCAGAAAGGTTTAGGAGTTATGGTCTTGTTGGAGGAAGTGTGTCAATAGGGATCGGCTTTGAGATTTCAAAAGCCCATACAAGGCCCATTGTGGATATGTTGGCCTGATGCCTACAAATCATGATATAAAGCTCTTAGCTATGTCTCCAGCACCATCCCTATAAGCTACTACAGTGTCTACCATGATTTGGACTAATCCTCTGACACATTAAGCAATCCACCAATTAAGTGCTTTTTCCTATAAGTCGCTTTCATCATGGTGTCCTTGCACAGTAATAAAACAGTAATTAAGACAAGTGTTCTCTACAACTGAGGGAAACTATGCATCAGTTTGCTGAGTGTTAGAGATAGCATTTATATTAATAAGTATAATAATATGTGAAGCAAAAGTCTATGCCATTAACAAAAATATTTATAACAGAATTTATATAGTAATAATAATATAGTAGGAAAATAATTAAGTAGAAATAGTACATTTGGAGATGAGAAAATATGTCAGTCCATAAAGGCACAGAGTCTGATTCCTTATAATCAGTACTCAAAAAGTGTAGGCATGGTAGTACATGTTCATGATGCCACTCCTGCGAAGGAAGATCCTTGGGTCTCCTTGGCCCAGCACCCTATGCTACTTGGAAACTCAATCAAATCAGAGATCTTGAGAAGTAATATCTAAAGTTCTCTGTCCTCTACAGACATACATGGGCACATATACCTCCTCCACCCCCCCCCCACAAACACACACATAAACTCTCACACAAGCAAACATGCATAAACAGGCATACACAAAAATAGCACTTTCCACTTATCAGGATAAAAATGTGGCTTTCTAGCAGTGAAATATATCTCCATGTAGACAACAATAATTTCCATAGCTTCTTTTATATTCCTTTATACTCAGTACAATAGAGTCTTTATCTGGAGGGTATTGGACAGGGGCAACCGATCTTGTTTACAAAGCACGTTTTCTATTATTATTCCAATATCTCCTTTTTGAAGGCTCTAAATACAATCATATGCCTCTATCTATACTTTTTATTTTCACCCTAAAGAAAAGAACATCTCCCTGAAATCAAATAATATTATAACTCTTGACACTCTGTGTTCAGTAAATATTACATATGACACCACAATGACACAGAGAATTCATTGGATTAGCCACCTTTACTGACTTGGATTCTCCCCAACAACACACACCAGGCTTTCACTGAATACACTCTTCTCAAAACACACAGAATGATCACAATGTTCATCATTAGAGGAAATTTCAGATGGAATTACATAAGTTTCGCTGGAGTGGTATAAATTCCCATGACTCAGGAAGAGAAAGAGACTTGGGGGAACTCTTTATTATTTCCATATTGAAACCTCACCTGAGGCTATGTTAGAGGTTACAGTTGGCAAAATTATTTTCAAATGTCTCTGAACCTTCTTTGATGCACACAATAGAATCTTCCCCAAGGCAAATTCCTACCCAAATACATTTAGAATTTCAACCATAGCATATACCTGCATACTCACCTCATCCACTGTGCACAGAGTCTGTGTTAGTATAGACACCACTATGGTACTCAATATGGCCACAATGATTTTTACAGGGAAATGATGGTCCTCAGGATGGATGGCAAGGTGGTGGAATCGTGAAAACAAAAGAAGCTGGACAAAGAGGACTTTGCTAAAGTCACCATGGACTTATCACTGAAAAGGATGAACAAAGTTCTTGTGAGACTCTTATTCATACTGTCAATAGCAATGTATTACAACTAAAGAGAGGTGTGGGCCCTTGAACTCCTGTTACTTCTGTCCCACTATATCATGACTTCTATATAGACATCCACCACAGTGACATCATGGGGCCCTTATCTGAGGCTGAACATAGAGGTCTGCCTGCCCCCCACAGTTTTATTTCAAGTGTTTCATGTCTTTTAACTGTGTGCTAAACAAAACTTAGTTTTACCTTATACCAGGTATTCTTTTGTAGCAACAGACTAATTACGACCACTGATAATCTAATTCATTTGCTCTGTAATAATGTCAGCATAGCTTCAATTTAATTTATCTACTACTGTCCTGTAACTTTCAAAGATTTCTCCTTTAGACATTTGGATGTAACTAATTAAGTTATTTTCTATAGCTAGAGGATTATCTAGAGAAAGCCTTTAGATTAATAGTAAAGAGCCCAGTTTTCTCCCATCTCTATCCTTGTCAGTCCATTTTCAGAACCAAAGAACAGCTTTTAAAGTTTATCTTCATAGGCAAAGACTACGTGCACCAATTCTCCTGCAATGAGTAAGTCAGGGGATATGTGTATTTTGGATCTATAAATCACTTTAAAGAATATAATCTTGTGTCCACTAATACTCAGGCATGGTTGGAGGAGGGACTCAGGGGACGCTAGCCCTCACTACTGAACTATTTCCTACTGATAGATTCAGTAGAAGAGAGATAATGGTTTTCAGTTTTATACCCATTAATGACCCTACCAGGCATAGATCACTCTGATTCGATGGCCACATGGATAGCCTTGGTGAAACTACATCAGTCAGGAAACAACTCAAAAGTCATTTTGGAAAGGCACTGGTAGGGTCTGGGGAGGAACTTAGTAGGGATGGCCTCAGTTTCCTAGGGTGGAAACATCATGTTGGATAATGGCTGATCCTTCTACAGCTATAGGAGCAGCATCGCTGCACAGGGCTTTGAGCTTCGTAGTATATTGAAATATATAGCAAGTATTTATTATTTTATGCTATTTATAAGTATAAAAACATTATTGGGGTATAAAAACAATCCTGGTTTTGGGTTTCTCAGGTGCTTTCATTATGGTAACTGGGAGTGTTTTTTATACATCCTGGAGTTAATTGCATCTTTCACAAGAGAGGGATGGAGAGGTGGTTCATCAGTTAAGAACACCATCTTCTTTTCCAGAGAGCCCAGGGTAAATTCCTACTACCCACATGGTAGGTCATAACCATCTGTAATTATATTCCCAAGGTGTCTAATACCTTCTTCTGGCCTCAGCAGAAACCAGGCATACATGTGGATCACAGGAAGTGCATGCAGGCATAATATCCATACACTAAAATAAAATAATAAAATTTAAATTAAAAAAAAGCACAGTAGAATGCTTTACATTCTTCACACAGTTTGCATTGATGGTTCCTGGAATGGTTGGGAGAAATATCCTTATTTAACTCTCTTAGTTTTGAAACCTGTTCACAGTGAAGTGATGAAAGAGTGACATGAGGATATCAGAGGAGTCTGTCATTGTTTATTGAGATAAAGAGTAGATGCATCCCTATTATTCAAGGTTTTTACATTTTAAGTTTTAATGTTAACTTCTTCAAATATCAAAATGATTTTTAAGTACACTGCAAATCCTTAAAAGTAAAGATATGTCATAGATTATAATTAAAGGTAAAGAATTATAATTTATTGCCAAAATATTAATCTTTCTACCTAAAAAAAAAAAAAAACCAGAATCTGATCATAGTTTTGAGTACAAAGACATTTTACTAGTTGTAACTTTCATTATTTCAGGACAGAAAAGTTTAAATAAGCTATAAAAATTTTATAAAAGTATACTCAAAAGAATGCATTCTAATTTCTACCCAGTGGAGCATACAACCATCAAAAGCTGGTAATGAAGACCCAGGCCCCATGGACCTTCCAATGGCATGAGGATACAGCTGACCGCATTTCACGACTGTCATTAGAGAAGCTTCTGTTTGCAGTATCTGGTGATTAATACAAAGTTGCCCAATTGGCCAAAGGGCAGAGCATAAGAGACTGAAGAATGGTCAGTGTTAAATGGGATATCTACATCATACTTCCTGCCATAAGTTCCCTGATCAGTTCAGTAGAAAGTCTGATAGTAGGAGTGCACAAGCACAAGAAAAACGGTTTCCTCTCTACACAGCAGGATAACTTCCCATATAACACACAGTGGTTGTCACACACACACACACACACACACACACACACTTACACATGGCAGAGGCAAGCTCAAGGGAGACAAAAGCCTATCCTAGGATGGAGAAAGAAGTTAGACACAAAGTCCCACCCAAAGAGCTATTGGTAATTGATATAGCTACTAATATATGAAGAGTCAGTTCTCTTTAAAAGAGTGTAGCACCTGGTAAATAGACCATACTCAGTAGAAGGCCAGACAGCTGAGAATATATGGATAACACAAATTGGACTCCATGAGTGAAAAAGAATGAACAAAAACCTTAAAACAGAAAGAGACAAAGTAATAGAGAAGGAGGATGGGGTTGAGAGAAGAGTCAGGAAAGGGATATGACCAAAACACATTGTATAAAAATTTCAAAGAACTAATAAAAATAGATGCTTTTAATAGAAGAAAGAAGAAGAATCAGTGATATAGCCTATAGCCACTGCTTTCAAGTAACCTTGAGCTCGTTTTATCTGATATAAGGAGACGTGGTACAGATGGAAGATGAGAAGAGAGTTAGAACCAAGATGGCCAGTATGGTAGGAAGAGCCAGGAATCCAGAGGCTCTACAGTGAGGTGCAGATGAGGGACATGGGCTCAACAGCCTCATTTGGCAGAATATGCATTCATCTTTGGGAGTAGTATCTTCAGTTAAGTAAAAGTAAATACGATCATGTAGTGGAGATGGGATTAGATTTTCATCTAAGACATAAAAGAGCTGAACATGACAGGTGCAGAAAAAAAGGCAACATGTCTGCTTGGTTCCCGAAGGACATCAACCCATGTGGTTTCTAGGGCTTTGGCAAGAGAGGTCTATGCTCAGATGTGATGATGACCTATTGAATAATGGAGGGATTTTGGTTGATATGAATGATTAATCCAGCTGATTCAAACAGAAGCAAAAATTGAAATTCTAGAAGTTAATGTTAATATTCTTCCCTCAAATCAATAATGGAGGAAATAGTTCTAAAAAGCCATCCCATTTGACAAGTGGAGAGGCTGTTGAGGACTGACTGGTCTTCATGTCCCAACTGTTCCAACAAACTTAAAGAAATGGCACCCAACAGTTGACGATGACTCTCCCACCCTGGGATAGGCATGTGAGTCACTGGTACTTCTCTGCTCACTTAGGTCAAAATACATTGAAATCCAAGCCATTTTATATACCTAAGTCAACAAATTTAATAAATAGGAAAATTGGCATAAAACCTTGCTACATTAATAGTTTGTATTAAAAGTCCAAAAATTCCAACTCTGACATTGTAGAAAACATTTCAAATGTGATTGCAGCTATTGTTTCCATCTTCCATTCTACCATTCAGCAGATCAGTGGTGAGCTGTTTATTTTTTATTCAACATAACACTTTTATTAGTTATATGGGAATTTCGTATTATATACCGTGATCACACTTACTTCTAAGTTCTTCCATGTGACCCCCCTCTCTTGTGACTTCCACAACAATAACAACAACAACAACAACAACAACAACAACAACAACAAGCAAGCCAGCAAGCAAAGGAACAAAAAACAGCTCAATTTGTGTTTTCTATATACTCACTGGTTATCAAACTCTCAGTGACCTGCCCCTTAAATAGAACTGAGCCCTTCCCCTCCCATTTTCCCTCTAGAAACCATAAATTGTGGAAAGCTAACTTCAGCATCCCTATCACACTTTTTAAGAGTTCTCTTAAATGGCTTCCTGTTTAGGCTCCTACTTGGCTTTCTTTTGGATGGGTTGGATCAGAGTAGGTGTTGTCATGGAAGTCTTCCATGTCCCTTTTTCTCAACTGTGCATCCACAGTCATAGATATCAATGTCACAGTAGATTCCTTTGCTCTTTACAGTCAGCAGGAATGTGGATCATGGGATTCTCATGGTTTCTGGCAACAACACAGGCTATGAATACAGCCCTCCCTACCCCCACAACTGGAGTAGGATCACAGACCCAAAACAAGGAGACTAAAGTCACCAACATGGCCTCAGGGTGCTGCATAGATCATGGATATCTGCATGAACTGTGGTGGCCAAATGGGCCATAGATATCAACACTGGCCCCAGCTGCAGCAGGACCTCGAACCAAGACCTGGCCCTCAGTCATGCATGAACCATAACCTCAAGAGGCAATGTGGACCTCTTACCTCAGTATGGCCCTAGTAGCAGCATGGCCCATGAACATCAAGATGGATTCATGGTGCAGCACAGACTATGGACATCTACATGATCTTCTGTAGTAACATGGGGCTACAGACATCAACATAGACCCCAACTGTGATAAGACCACTGACCAAGACATGTTCCTCGGTGGCAGACATCATGGTGAGTTTCTTTGTTTGGTTGGTTTTTGCTATTTTTTACCCTAATATTGACTCTCCTCCTTAATCAGTCATATCAAGGCCACATAAAGTTTTTCTTATACATACATCAAACATCTATGCATTTCTTTTAGTTGTTTTAATAATTTATTGATAAATATTCCAAAGCCTATACAAAGTACCACTTTCCCATTTAATTTCTCTCCCCACCATACTAAATTGTGCATTTAACAATGTCCCTACTTCTAAGACACTAAAGACTAGCTTATATTGAAGTGCTTCACTTTCAGAGCAACTTTTGAAGCTGTATTCTATGCTAAAGAATTACTTTAAACCAAATGTAAAAGAGTTGTAGTTGCCTATTTCCTGTTATCTGTGAGGCAGGGAGGCCTTGGTGTGAACTTCCACTAATCTCATCAGTTTAAAACGGATATTGCAAAGAACAATTGAATCACACAACCAGGAAACAGTGTTGTGCTAATGAAATTCATCCATCCACTCAAGAAA